>VYZV01033779.1:167584-203261 GCA_013401275.1 Pandion haliaetus | reverse complement strand
GACGAGTGAGGAATCTTCCCCCTGAGGAAAGGAGCGGCAGAGACAGTGTGTGGCGAGCTGACCCAACCGCCATCCCCTGTTCCCCTGCACCGGTGGGGGGAGGAGGTAGAAAGCATCGGGAGTGGAACTGAGCCAGGAAGGCGGGATTCCTCTGCGCCGCCGGGGGGAGGAGGTAGAAAGCACCGGGAATGGAGCTGAGCTGGGAAGGAGGGAGGGGTGGGGGGAGGTGTTCTGATGTTTGGTTTCCCTTCCTAATACCCTTGTGTTTTGTTTTTGTTTTGATTTGTAGTAAATTAAATTGATTTTGTTTTTTTCCCCAAGTTGAGCCTGTCTTTTGCCCGTGACCATAAGTGGGGAGTGATCCCTCCCAGTCCTTGTCTCGACCCACGAGCCTGCCTTTGTATTTTCTCCTCATCCCAACGTGGCCAGGCGAGGGGGTGGGGGGTGAGTGAGCGGCTTCGTGGTGCTTTGTTACCGACTGAGCTGAAACCACGACAGACGTGAATCTCTTGGTGTGTCATTTGTTCAGCCGCTGCAACCCTATTCTTCTTAAAGGACAGTTTTGCAAAGGAAGCACTTTGTTATGAACATATTCCATACAATACATGAATATGTGCATCCCAGGTCCATTAAAACTCCCGAAGAATCTTCCATTTTTTGAATTTTATAAACACATGTTCACGTAATTTAAGAAAATTTAAGGTAATAAAAGTGCAAGGGAATGAATGTAAAGTTAAGAGAGCATTGAAAATGCTTACAAATAGATCTGAAATAGTAAACAATTATACAATGCACCATAAATAACTTCTCCTTCCCTTAGTTAGCTTTCTAGCTTCCTTTGCAATGAGGTCACTCCTATATTTTCAAACACAGTCGCCTCTGGCTATCACGTACTGCCACCATAAAACATTGTTAAAGGCACTGCCTCTCTAGCCTTGGACAGCTAACTACTTCAGTACGGAAGAAACGATACAACTCTAGTCATAAGCATTTTTAAAAGACTCGATGCATCTTGCAAGATTTCTTATCTACATCTTTGAAATACAAAGAACAGAAAGAAAAAAATCATAGCAATATCATGTCACAATACAAGGAAAAACAAACAATTCATTTTTTTGTGGAATGCTTCATAAAGAAAAAAAAGCTGCATTTCTTTGCTAGCAAAATTTCAGGTCAGCTGGCATCTGTTTTGTCTACTGGATATGATATATCTACTTCTTCATGATACCTTCTCTGTAGTAGTAAGTTCTTAGGACACCGAAGACTTTGAAGACACTACTGAACAGGCTAGGAACGTCTGTTTACTCATCACAGACTAATGAAGAGTCCCCAACATAAAAATGCTTGAGAAGCTCCTAGAAGGATATAACTAATGCACTTTTTCTTTAGGCAACAAGTGTCACAAGGACCTCTCTGGTTCTAAAAGGTAGATAAAGAGCTCCTTGGGAAGCAGAACTGAAGAACTTCCACAGGACTGCATAGTAAAGCCGTCTATCAGGACAGACCAACTCTGATGAAGCTCTGCGCCTCTGAATCTTTCTCTTAAGATGGTAAGCAGCTACAGAAGAAATTTCTGGTCCTGCACAATTAAAAGGACAAGGCTCCTTCAACTCTGAACATGACAGATCACCTCAGTTATCAAAGACTGACAGAGATGAAAATTGGGCATGACTAAGTAAAACTTGAGATAGATCTATTCTCAAGATCTTTTCCAGTTTACGAGTCCAACACAGAAACGTGGCATTTCTCTGGTGTTGCTCATCATGGTAATGGTTACTGAAAGTAGAGAACAAGTTTGAATCACTGACGGGACTGCTTTCAGATACGAGATTAATAACAGTGTTGTGGAAAAGGACATCTCTTCTGGAGGGAATACTTCAGTCATGCCCTTCAGAGACTTCAATGGTGCTGGACAGATTGGTGTGCATCAAAGGATACAGGTTAGAGGTTGAAAACAACCACACACACCTTCAAAGTTTAGAATAAATCATCACATATCCATACAACTCATCCAGGGTTATCTACAGACAGTTGAAGCTCAAAGAGATTATACTTGACAACACACCAAAACCTCATTCCACTTTGCCAGGTATGTACAGCTGGTCAAAACTTCATGCAGATGGGGATATGCTGGAAGGCTGTCGAGACAGCACTACTGTCAATTACTATCCAGTTTATATCCACAAGCCCAGCAGAGTGGAGTGACTTCCCTGTTTTGGAAACGGGGTGGAGTAGCAGAAGGTACCAGCCACAACCCAGCCAGCCTTAGCCTCTTTATGCTGGTACCATCAACCACGCAGAGTCCTGCTCCCCCTTGAAGAGCACTGTGGGGGACACAGGTGTTGGTGTGGTGGCATAGCATGTCCCACTGACCAGAGGAAGAGAGAAGCCAGGAAGCAAGGGAGGACGACAGACTGGCTCGGCCCTGACCATGCCATGCTGGGCAGAAGCTAGCAGAAGCCTCCTTCTCCTCCCTCTGGAGATGAAGGACAAACTCAGGGAAGAAAGAGAACAATTCTGGATAGCTGTAGACACAGCTTTGATGAAAATTAGGAAGAAAATAGAGAAAGAAAAGAGATGATAAAGGCTTAGCTCAAAAACGTCCTGAGACAGACAGCCAAAAAAGTGTTCGTCTTAAGTCAAGGACATGGCTAGGAATTGAGAGGTGGGAGGTAGGCAATGTGGAGTGGGTACACCAGCTAGGATGCTCAAGAGAAAGAAGAGCACTAGCAGAGAGGCATGAGGCAAGAGTGCATCCGCAGGGGAGCGTGCACGTGGACAAGTGCTCAGAGACGAAAACATATTGCTGGGGGCTTGAATTAATTATTCGGAAATGATAACACAAGCCTTGCTCTTCTGGCTATCAATATGACTCTTCCCATGTGAGGTACCTCTTGGATTCTAATTTTTAACTTTTATAGACTAAGGAGAAACAAGAGATGATAAGGGATGATGGGGAGAGTCCCGAGTTGGGCATAGGCCATGCAGGGAGCTGGCACAGCCTTCTGCAGCAGCCAAAGCCTAGAAAAATCTCTGGGTTTTTTTTCCACTGAAGTGATGAGACAGCAGGATAAAAAAATAACTCTCTGAGGCAGCCTAGCTGCTGGAAGAACCACAAGACTGCTGGCTTCTGTGCCTAGATGAGAGGGAATGACCCAAACTGTAATGAATTGAAGAACAGGGACCACCTGGAGGGGAAAAGGAGGGGGAGCAAGAAGAAAACACCTTGGCACCAGAAGAAGCTGTTTTCTTTACCCCCCTCTCCCAAATAATTGGAGTTATGGGCTTGATTATATCAGGTACACATCTACATATCACCAGATCTGCAGCAGCAACAGACACCCCACAGAACAATGGCTCCTGGCAAAATCACTTAACAACATTTACGCAGTAATAGGTGTGATGATGCACAAGCACATGAATGCCAAGCATCTCGCATGCTGCTAAACAGCATTTCATATTCAGCTGACTGAGACACTTAGCAGGAATGCTGAAGGAGGTTTTCTGGAGATCTTTTTCAATACTTGTTATATCCAAAGTTATGTCTGGGTGCTTCAAGAACAGGCTTCCCTTAAACTGTTCAAAGGTTAATAGCCCTACCTGAATGCTGTGCAATGCAACCTAATAAACTGTATTTTTCTAATATTACAAATTAAACATTACATATGAAAAGCTACTCCAGGAGTCACTTGAGGCTAAACAGTTAATGCGTTCAAAAAAAGAAAAAAAAAAAATCAGGAAATAGCAAGGTTAAATTCTAGGTGTTAATAAAAACGTATCCACCCAACGCTACTGCACCAGACAAGTTGAGGCACTGTAGTCTGGTGTATATATGTTGCCATATATATGCCACAGCAGGAAAAACACCTCACTTTCCAGAGTATGCTAAAAATGGGGTTTACTTGGAAGAACCATAATTCGACCACAGAAGCTCAGGGTTGATCTGCTTAACAGTACACTTCATGACTAAAAGGGAGATTATCTGTTCTAGTAAGGCTTTGTGAATTATACATCCAGGGGACTAAAGCAAAACCACTCATGTTCGCTATGGAAAGGTAAAAAGTTTCGTTTTCCAGGATAGAATTTTCAGAAATCACACTTGCATGTTTCTCTGTAGAAATGCTGCTTCAGGACCTACCACGCTGAGAAGCTAACACTTTTAACTCAAAATACCTGGAGTCTGCTCAGAGAACAGCATCCTACTTTACCTGGTTTGCTGTCACGACAAAAATACCCCCTCAAGTGCTGGCCTCCAAATACCACAGAGAACCATAAGTATATCATGGCTCCTCTCTCTCATATATAAAAGACTAAAATTTGCATCTTAAAAGAGACTGAACTCTGCAGAGAAAATGTAATTGCTGAAGATGAAACGATGTTGGGATTGCTGCATATATTTATCGTACGGCAAAACAAGCACCCTCACCCACCAAAGCTCCTCCGACCATGGGGAAAAAACATTCCCAAGGTTTGAACGTTAAACATGCAAAAAGGTGGGACACGTGAGTGCATGTTGCCTGTGTAGTTTCAGGTCAGTGCTCCCGTGCACCTGTATTAATGTAGAGCTTTTATTTTCAGGACTGTTTAGTATTTGCTGTTTTAAGGCACATGCCTCATTCTGATCAAAGGTTGCACAGAGCTCAATTAGCAAGAAGTGATTCAGTATCTTATCCAAAACCTTATTTAATGTCTTAAAACATGGTTCTGAAAAAAGAGTTGTTGATTTTTACACATGGTTTTGCAGTTCGATTACTAGAGCACACAAGCGCTCTGCAAGTATTAGCACATCTGTTCATGATGACTTGACAGCAAACAGGGAGCAGAGCTGCTCCATGTCATCAAATGCACAGCTGGGGCAGAGATTACAAAACCCCACTGGATGGCGGTTTCAATACACTATAGTTGGTTTCAAGACTACATGTTTTAGGTGTGCAAGCACACCTCTGCAGCTAGCAGCTTCATTTCCCTGTCCTGCAAAGTGGAGGAGATGAGCAAGCCGCTGCAAGCTGCCTGCTGGCTGGATCCACTCAGTGGGACACAGCTCTGCGGCAGAGAGGAGGAAACCAATTCCCTGCCACAGCGTCAAGCTGCCTTAGCCCTAAGGCCCCTTCTTTCCCCCTTCCACTGCTTACATGTCCTTCAATTTCTGCAACAAATGAGGGTGCATGCCACCGGAGAGCAGCCTTGCTCTTACCCTTCTCTGTACTACCTTCAGAGTCTTGTAAAAGAGATCCACTTGATTATCAAAAATTGGATCAAAAAGATGCCAAAAAAAAAAAAAAAAAAAAAAAGAGAGAGCAAGACTTGCATGCGAAACTTAACTACTCCCATGTCCTAGCTTGACTGCTCAGCGTGGCAACTTCAATAACGCTCTTAATTCATGCATGTCTCTTTTGTCCCCATTTTTGGGGGGTGTTGTGTGGTTTTTGTGTGTGTGGTTTTTTTCCCCTCCTTAAAGCAATGCAAATGTCACCACTGGGTGACAACACAAAAATCAGATGAGCAGGGCTGGGACCTTCATTTTCCATACAGAGCTTTGCGGTGAGCCAGGGGAGTCACTCAGGGCTCCTGAACAGGATGAACCATGTTCTTTGCTACACTCAGGGGATCCCCAAATTGCTGGCGACAGCAGTAGACCAAGGACTTCAGAGCCCATGATGGAAGGGATCGCACCCTGGGGAACACAATCCCCTCTGGTAACCCCAAGGAGCCCTGTCCCTCCTTCGGACCTATCCCACCCAACCCATCCTTCTGCATTCTCCTTCCCTACCAGCCACCCGCCCTGCCCTCATTTGTCCAATTCCAAGTTACTGCTCCAAAGCCTCAGGCACCAAGGCTTCACAGCTAAATTCCTTAGATGATTATTCTTATTATTTTTAATCAGGAGCAAAACAACATATTTTTCCTTAGCCGCCGCCTTGGAAATAGCAAGACTTGCTTTGGCTCAATCTTCTCAAAAATTTCATCTGATGTAGACACCTAACAGGGAAGGTTTAAGGACAGAATCTTCAAGTTTGGGAAAATCACAAGCAACTGAAAACAGCCTCATATTATTTACAGGAAATCCAACACAACCTTAACAGACAGCGCTGTCAGTTCTGCTAATAATTAAAAAGCAGCAATCTATTACATTATTTTTAGTTGCGCCCTAACTCTCCTACACATGAGGGTCTTAAAATATCCGTGCATCTGGGAAAAGTCTTTTTCCATGTCACCACTTGGATGCTATCCCGTGGGATAAATTTGCCACACACATACAGCGCTAGTACCAAAACCATTTTAACTCATTACTTATATCAATCAAACACTGGGAAATCGCCCCTGTGCAATCAGTTTAATTACACTCCCCCCCGCCTGGCTCTGCTATGGATGTGATAGATCACAGCTCTAACAAAGCTGAAATTCAGAGTGCTGCAGGAGGACTCGCTCAGCTCTGGTCGCACACGCTCTCCAGCTCCTGGGAGGTCCAAGCGAAAGTCTGAATGAGTTCAGTGGGTACGTCACAGTGAAGTCTTTGGACACTTACAAGTGTTGGCAACGGAAAAGCCTTAAAAACCTCAAACAAACAAACCACCGAGCTGACATTTATTTCTGAACAAAGCAACCCTACCTAGTGTCCCGCATCCGACAATCCTGGTCACGAAGTGTGTTTGGAGGGGGGTTAAGGGAAATTTCTATGGCAGCAGCAGCTCCCCACCACCCCGGTGTGCGGGGCTGAATGAGGTCCAGGGCTGGCACATGCAGTGCACAGTGGCAGCTCTCCAGAAGTACATGATTGACGTCAGCAACTTGTGTAATCATCCTGCCTTAGCTCGAGTCTATAAACAAAGTTTTTGGGGGTTATGTGGTGGTTTTTTTTTTTTTTTTTTTTTTTGTTTTTTTTTTTTTTTTTTTNTTTTTATGTTTTTTTTTTTTTTTCATTTAATCCAGCTCTTGGTAGTTGTATTTTCTCATATGCTGGAACAGTGAAAATATTTGGAGAAACCTCCACCATAAATTAAACTGCAGCAATCTGAAAGGTCCGCTTGCCATCAAACTTGTCCTCCTGAGCCTGAAACCTACTACTGGATTTGCTTGTTTCTTAAAGAAAACCACCACTGAAACTCCTTGCGAAAAGTCTTTAGAAAGCCTCAAAACAGTATAAATCAGAGTCAGAAAAATATCACACTGATTAGGATTGATTTCCCCCTTCCCTAACAGTCTTTTCATATTGCAAGTCTAGCAACAGACTGTGCCTTCTGAAATCCTGGGAGAAAACCTCAGCTGGGGTAAATGTCACAGCTCCATCCATACCACTTGTGATCAGACCTCTTGTGCATAAAAGGTGAATTTTACCTTCCCATAGGCTAAAGCATCAGGATAGATTTTGCCTTCTTTAATGCATACTCAGTGCAATCACCTCAAAGCAGCTTTGTTTCAGCTTTGTTGTAGTATCGGGATGCCCAGACAAATGACTTTGGCTATGCAGCAATTGCAAAATCTGTGCACTGATGAATGGTGCTCTGCAATGTTCACCTGATGTCTTCCAAGTGATTTACAAAAAGTGAGAAAAGAAACATAGTGCCTGCTTTCTTCAAAGCAATTTTTGAATCACATCTAATTAATCTTCAAAACAACCTCTGCAGGATGTACAGCAATACCGTCCTCATCTTCAGGAAAAGAAATGGATAGGACACTGCAATGCTTTACACAGGGCCATAGTTCAGAGAATCTGGACTGGAGATGTGAACAACTTTTCTCTTTCCAAAGGTAATTCCAGTGAAAAATGCTTCAGTAAATCTGAATATCTTCACTTTCAATTACCTTCTCGTGTTGTCATGTCTGAAATCCCTCGTTTTTTGCTTTTTTCTCAAATCCACACTACTGCTCCTTCTCCCTTTCAAACTGAATATATACACAGTAGGTACTTTCCCCATATTCCTTGACAGCATTTTATGTTTTCTGCTACAAAACTGACAAAAGGTCCTGATGTGGATGAACGGCAGCAATGACAACTTTAAAAAGTATTACTGGAAAGCCAGAAGTTTGAACTGTACTGCCTTTCCACAATCTGCAACACAGGTATTGATCCTTGCCTTGGTGATGGATGTCCACATCCTTCTTAATGTATTTCTCAAAATCATGAAAAAAAGGTTCAAGGATGAAGGCCAGCTGGTTACGGAGGTCGAGACCACATACATTACCGCACAAGAAATTCTGAAATAGTGTTGGCTAACGTTGGTATTGATGGTGCATGAGGGAGAAAGACTTTAAAAGCATCATGCCTACCTTGTTGATGTGCAGTTGCTGTTGCTGGAATTGCTGTTTGTGTTTCTCCAAGAACTGCTGGTGCTGCTGCTGGATCACTAACTGCTGGAGGGCCTGGGCGTTCTGGGGAAGGGGAGCAGACTGCGTGCGCCCCAGTGGGCGATGCTGCCGGAGTTTGTGTATTGAAGGGGAGACCCGTTCTCCACCAACCAAAGACTGTGCATGGAGGGGCAGTCCTGAAAGATACCAGTCTGAAGATAATATGGAGGAAAAAACAGCAGAGAAGAAAAAAAAGGAAGAAAGGAAGGGAGAAAACGGCTGTTGAGTAACACTGATGGTGACAATGATATATAACGCTAAAACCAGCCACCTTGCCATTTACAGCTGAAGCACCCTTAAAAGAGAACAGATAACAATTAATTACCATTGGATGGAGTAATACCCTGCTTTCCTTTGAATTCTTTGTTTGTTTATTCAGAGACCCTAGGGAAACGTTTCATTTCTTAAAATCAGCAATACCTTACAGACCCTTCCATTGCACAGTGAGTGACATGAATTAAGATCACAGTGGTAGTTTGGAGAAGTTTAAGTCTTACAGCTTGCCTTGGTACAGGGAGTAATCCCAGGTTCATTGCTAAGAAAGCACCAACCCAAGCTGCCACCCCACAGCATCCAGCAATTATGCCTTACAGGGGGCTTACTGGATATGCTGAAGGATCATGGATGCTGATGAAGCTGCTTTCCCACTCTAGACCAGGTAGGGAAGCAAGTCTGCCCACCCCATAGAAATGACTAGGGATGAAAACTTCCACGTCATAAACCCTGACCAGGTTTGTGTTGGAAAAAGGCACTCCCTTGAAGCATTTCAGGAATATGGGAACCATCAGGCTTCATTATTTCTGTAGAAAGAAGGTAAGTTATGAGGCCAAGATGACAAATAGCTAGAAGTGTTTCCATCACTGTCCTGTGTATACATGCTAGTAACTTAATGAAAACATAAGGTTATTTTGGGATAACTTGCATTACTCACATGCCTTTGGCAATTTAGGTGTCTCTGATGACTACCATGTGAAGTACCTATCTGAGCTCTGGTAAGGGCATGTCTTTGGGAAGTGCCTTGTTTTTTCAGCTGTTCTTGGGGTAAGCCAGTTCTTGCTCTACTCTCTGAAAATATACCTTCACATACTTCTTAGAAAGCTGGGACATGAAAACATGCCCAACACAAAGCCAAACCCAAGGGTGGAGGAGCTGAGGATAAGAATTTACTTTTGCTCGTTACACCTTGGGATAGAAAGGCATTGCTAGTGTCTCCCTAATGTAGAAAAGGCTGCACACACTTTTAGGAAAAAAAGTACTCTTTTGCTTTACCTCTGTATAAAACAAACTAAAGACTGCGCAAGTGGTCAGTAATGTTCAGAAATCCTGTCCAGTTCAAAGGTCAGAGAAGTTTTATCTTCTTTCTTCAGTCTTTGGTTGAGAAGAGAGAGGAGCTGCCCAGAAGTCTGCAGCCAGCTGAATACAGTAGTTTAGAAACACCTTGACATTTCTGTCCCAGGACATTACTTCCTTTTCCCACTGATTCACAGAACTGCCCTACGTGGAACAATCTGACTCATTTAAAAGCCTATCTTCTTGGGGAAAGATTTTCTCAGTTTCTCCCACCCTCTGCTTTTCTGAAAAGAATCATGTAAAAAGGTATCTTATTTTATAAATGCACATCTCTATAAATGTGTTTGTATATATACACACATATGTCTGTGTGTGTATGAATATATGAATAATTTGGAAAGATGTGGTCCATCTCCCTTGTAGCACAGTTCCTCTTCCCAAAAGTTCAAATTAGACAGCAGAGGAAGGGATCCTATACAGTTTGCATAGGACTCCTGGGAAGACTACCCTCCTCCAACTGAATGACCAAGGTCCCCCCTGTGAAAGCTTTCCAGGGAGACACCTTGTTGCTACTCAGGACATGTATGTCAATATGAAAGATATTATCCAGAGTAACCTGTCACAGGTAACCTGAACAACAGACCTAAGGAATTCTACTCTCGTTTCCCGAAACCTCTATGCCTACCTTCCTGCACAGAAAGAACATGTCATCATGCTGGATCATTTTGCAGCCATCAGGAGACTATCTCCAGAGCTGAAGGCTATCAGCAGAATACTAATAAACTCCACTTTGCTTCCAAGGAATTTAGAAGTACTAACAGTAGTTTGGCAGCCAGTCCACTTAGGGCTTTTGAGACCATGTGTTAGCTTGCTCTCTTTCAGTTGCTGCATCTGGAACGTGTGTTTGTTCTTGTTGCTCTGTTGTATTGTGAATATTTCTCCTGAGTGTTGGTTTATAACATGTTGTACTCACTCTGAAAACACCGCACGTAGCAGGTGGACTGGAAGGAATACACTTGGAAGCAAACACAGTACACTGTAACTGAGGGAAGCTTTGAGAGAGGTAGAATAGGAAACAGAACAGCACTTCTTCCTACGTGTGCTTTAAAGCAAACGCCAGCATGAACAGAGAACAAAGTTTTGGTGATAGAATAAGAGGGGAAGTCTTCTCCAATGGCTCTTCATCAACAGACCTTGGGCAAAGGGCAACTGGTGATGAGCCATGCCATGACCCTTGGTAACTTCATCATGCCACAGCAACAACGGCAGGAGGCGACAACAGAATGTTACGCAAAGGTTCAAGGAATATGCATGCACCACTCTCATGCCTTTGAGAGTGCTGGCTAAATACCACACTTCTGTGCTTCAGCTTCTCCTTATGTATATGCTCATAAGCTTATCACAACCCCATGTATATCCCTGGGATGTGAATGTAAAACCAGACACGAGCCAAACCAGTGAGCGGTGCTGTAATGCCTCAGTGATCAACATCTCTCAAGAGTTTCCATTAGAAATGGAATTAAAGAAATAAAAATCAACACATCTATAAGTTACGCAGAACATCCTTTGTCCCAACATTACACACTGTAAACCAGAAATGCATCCTACCGGGGATTATTGCTTTGAATCAACCCTATTTATAGAAATATGCCTTCCCACAGGTACTTAATTCTGAAAATATGACACAGGGAGTGATTCAAAGCAATTAGCATACTGAAAATGTAACATATACAAACAAATACAATCTGTTTGAATGCAGTTGATTTTGCCATGTTTTTGCCATTTATAATAATGATGAAAAGCAAGTATTTTAATCTGAGATTTTGTAAATGCGTGCCTTTTATATAGAGAATAGAAACCATCCGTGATAAACAGGAAGGGTAATCATAAGACACAACGTTTTTGTCTCCATGTTAATCTAAAGTGGTTAGAACTCTAGCAATACAGTTTTAAATTTTGACCTACAAACTTACACTTTACTTATGGAAGTAAATACTATTTATTTTCATTCCACCAAAACGACAAGGCAGCTTCCCCTTGCTCTGGATGAGTTGGGTAACCTCTGATTTTGCAAAAGTCTCCACTATTCAACATATCAACGAACACATCCTAAATGTTATGTTATACCTACAGAATGCATATACAATGCAGTATCTCTTCTGTACAAGAGACAGACTTTACAAAAAAACCCAATAGATGTCACTTGCTCTCTTTCCCCAGCTGGGACTGAGTTTTGCACATTATCTACAGAGCACTCACCTGTGACTAAGGGAGTTTGTGCAGTTGGCTGTTCCAGTAAGACCATGTGTTGCAGAAGAGGGTTATGTGCAGTTCCCCCATCTCTTTCCAACGTTGTAGTGCTCAAGTAGGGAGTGAGGTGAGTGCCAGGAAATAAAGAGATCCGCTGCTGTAAGGTTGGGATAGTAAGTCTCTCTGCATCCTGCTGTGCTGATCCTCCCTGCAAACGCACAATTGATGGCACAGCAGGTTAAGGGATAAATCAGTGCAAACAACATTTCAAAGGCTGCACCTTCCCCCCCCCCCGCCCCCCCCGCCCCCACTTACGCTGGAAGGGCCAGTTGCAGGCAGTCCTAGTGTGATGTTGGGCAAAGAAGGAGATGTGTAGAGTGGAAGCTGTGTTACCGAGCCTTCACGATTCACAAGTCTGTGAGCCAAGCTTGTCTGGAAACAAAATCAAGAACATTGTCCTGGTGAGAGAGCATCCACAGATCGGATCGAGGACACAGTATGCTTGCTGCGAGAACACATCAGAAACATACAGAGCGTGTAACTTCACTGCTGACGTTGGAAATACTGAATGGGGGAGCTAAGCTGTGCTTCTGATCCAGCCTAAACAAGCACAGACTAGGTACATGCCCCAAACACCACCGCTGCTGTGGCCATGCAGGGGTGATGAGACCAGGATAACCAACACAGGGATGATCTCGCTCTGCAACTGCTGCCAACCTCACTGCCCTACAGAGAGACCTTTTACAGTTTATTTGGTCTTTCCTGGGGACTAAAGAACACCCCTACATCCTCACTAGTGCTCTGCTTCTGCTCAGTCTTCATGGAGTGCCACCACAAAAAGCTTTTGCAAAGAAGATTTAGCACCTTACTTCTCCTTCTCAAGTGTTTGCCCTTTTAAAGCTAAAACAGATTACCTCAAAAAAATGGCATTACAATGGCTGTTGTTCTCTTTCACAAATCACAGACAATTTATGCTACTAGTGTGCTTTACCTTAAATCAGACTTCAAAATTTCATCAAAAAGCCTTAAGGTTGCATTTATGTAGCCATTTCCTGATTTTCAGGGTGAAATGCAAGATTTACTGAATTATCTTATGGCCATTTAAAGCAGGAATATTTAAATAAAAATGCCTTTAATTTCAAAACAAGATTGATTTGAAATATGCGCTAGAAAACCCATTATAAAAATTACAATAAACTGCCCAATCTTCCTATTAGGAAACAAGTGTTCTGATCACCCTGAATTCTCCACAGGTGATTTTCCAACTTAAATAAAGTAGAGTTTAGATTTCAGAAAGACTTCCTATACAATTTCTACTGTTTAACTCAGATGATATTGTGAAAAAAGGGATTATGATTAACTTAGTATTATACTATGGAACAATCTACATCGATATAACAGAGAACTGAAGAATGGCTTTATACATTTTAGACTTTAATTCATAGTCCTGTAAGTCAATGAGACTTGGCAAGTTATTTCCTCGGTTGCAGGGCTGGGCCAGGTCTGGATAATAAAACCCTATTTTTCTCACTCAAAGGTGAGACTTAAAAAAAACTTGCAGCAACCTCTTGAGGGGAAAAAAGCGCACGTAAGAACTAGCGTTGAAAACAAAACATTTTCTACAGAACAATCCTGAAAAGCAATTCTGCCTCCTTGACTTATGGAAATTTAACAGGACCAGCTGACAGCTTTAACAAGACAACCCACCTCTGCACCTGAGGTTCGTGCCTTCCAGTCATTCTCCCCATGTCCAACCATGTCTGAATTCCAAGTGTTCAACAAAGTCACCTAGCTTTCATATGACCCTGTGCAAAATTTCATCTGCAAAGTGAATTTTTTCTTATTTCCTTTTGCCTTCTTGCACTTTCATTCATTTCATTCAAGCTTATTGAAAATATATTACAGATCAGTTCTCCGATCTGTTTTTAAGATCTCAGTTGACAATTTGCTGTCCTAAAGGAGGAAATCTGCAGGGAGCATTTTGCTGTTGAGCGGTACCTGGTAAGGATATATGATTGTGCACACCCACATGCTTCTTCCAAGTAATTTTGAGCACTACTGGCAATTTTTCTTAATTTAAATTACATAATGTTACCATGCCACATGGAGAGTAAGACAGTTATTGTCCGCACAGTAATGAAATATTTTACTGATATCATAAATGAAACAAAACTACATAAATTTTTTCTTTGAACAATCAATACTCTGCAGTTGTGCCTCAAACTATCTCCTGGGGATTTGTTTTAAAAACAGTGAAGAGAAAAATGCAGCAGCTTGACGCTATTAGCATATGGTATTTAGCAGCATTATCATCACTTTAAATATACAGATCCCACCTACGGGTTGTACACAAACATTTTTTGAATTGCACAGAAGAGAACAATTTCAGCATGTACAATTTTTGTCTGTAGTCAAGTACTTTTTATAGTCTTGTATCAAATGCAATGTCAATGAATATCATGTACCTTTCAGAGATAGAAAAACCTTTAGATTTAAAAACAGTATTTAAAAATAGATATTGCCTATTTTAAAAGGAGGCAGAGAGCTGTAGTCTTTCCACACTGAAGTCAAGCATTGAAACTTAAATAACGAACTCAGATACCACCTTCCAACATACCTGAAATGGTTCAAGAGGTGACCTAGCAAACTAAGAAGCAGAGACGTATTTCTCGTTTAAAACAAAACATGAAGGTAAGCATGAAATACTTAAAGTTGGCAATGTTCTTTTTTCAGAAAAATTTAAATATTTCTAAATATTTAAAAGTGGGAACATGAGAAAGCCTGGTTAACTGGTATTAAAGAAATCTCCAACACTTGGGCAACCAGGTAATACCACTTCTACTGAAGAAGATTTTCAAGAAACCAAAACCCTACCTTGCCCAGTAATTTTTTCCCAAATGAACTTGTACAGGCAAATGGATCAGCTAGCATGACACAACATGAAATGTTGGAACAAAGTGCAGTTATTTTTCCCCAAAACATATGCAAAGGACTAGGATGTTTAGCTAAGCCATTCAAGTATGCCTGAAACGGTGGGAGGAGAACACTTTGTGCAACAGGTTATCGATGTTCTGTTTGCCATCACACAGTGATTTATGTTTCATTCTGTTCTGTGATGGCAATGATCCAATATACTTAACACAGTCCTGAGCAGTTTTAAAACTGGAACTGCACAATTATTTGTATATTTTTCCTATTTTCCAAAAATTATAAAAAAGGTGAAAAAACCTCTAGACATTTTCAGGGAAATGAAAACTAGATTTTCTTCCTCCTTTATGCATAGGCTGTTTGGAGATGGTGCATCAAATGCTGCTCTTGTTAAAATTCTGTATGAACACACTTCCTTCCTTCCATGCAGCAGCATTGCTGTGAATTACCCACTGTGGCACAGTTGCAAAAGAGGCAAAGATGATTCCTAGTGAAAGGCTTTGGCAGTATAGGGATTTTTTCCAAATGATATGCATCGCTCATGCCTCAGTCTGAGTTACAAAATTGCTGCATTACAAGCAGCTGATGAAAAGATGTTTTCTTATAGTCTGTGTCCATTTCATTAGGTATTGGTGGTCTAATCACAGATGATTAGCTCAAATTATTTAGTTGTAAAATAGAATGGTTAAGGAGAATATTACAGCTTCACATTCACCTGTGTGAGCTAACACTGACTTGTGGGAAGCTGCCTGCCCTGTTTATAATCACAAGAAATTACTGAATTCACTACTTTTTCCATCAGCAGTAATTGGGGATTTGCAGTTTGCTAAGTATAGACAGACTGACAGCTCCTAGATCAGCAAAACTGGTATGTCAGTGCTAGTCTCCCTGGGGCCCACACAAACGTACCTAAGATGTGCCCTCAGCTCAGCCGGTCTTCAGTTCTGCAAACCCAATAAATAACCCTGTGTGTAAGATACCTTTTTTCCAGGTCTGCTCCAAACGACTAAATGGTCAGCATGCATCTCAAAAGCCACGTCTCTTTAGAGCAGCTTCAGCTCCTAGTGTCAAGTGAAGACTCCACCTTACAACATCTTAATCTTTACAATAATTGTCTAAATCTTGCAAAGTCTACAATAAACTAGAGTGAAGGTAGATATGTGTTGGATAATTTGGCAGAGGAGAAGGTGGAGTAGAAGGCATACTGCCTATATTAAAATGCTGTTACACTGCATTAGAAATAAAAATAAAGTGAAAATCTGTAGAAAACTAAGAAAGCAGTAAGGGCTTACATTTATACTATAAGAAGTGCTTTTCAACTCTAAATGACAATTTGGAGAGAACAAGCCCAAGCCTGTTTTTACAGTCCTGATGTTCAGACAGACGCTATATTCATGGGGAGAACAGCTAATGGTAAACTGGATAAAAAGAAATGCACCAGTGACACAACATAACCACACTGGTTTTCTACATGTAAGGCTTATGGTGGAAGCCAGTTAACATGGCCCACACCCCAATATCTGCCTTTAGAAAACCTTGGTTTTCTGTAACCCTGAGCACAGGAGCTGCCGTGTTGAATTAAACTCCAGTTTACCCAGCCCAATACCCTGCCCTTGACATCCGTAGCAGATGCCTCAAGTGATGGTGAAAGCTTATGGGATTATAAGATAGCACATGGCATCAGGCACCAAGCTTTCAAATCCCAAAGTGGGGAGGAAAAGGTTAAATCCATTCCCTTTAATCCAGTTCTGATTTGGCCAAACTTAGACTAACCTACTGCACACAAGAAATCCACCCTATAGATAATTTATGAGAACAGATTCCCCAAATTTTAAAATACTTATATTTGACCAGGAAACACTCTTCATGCTTTACCTTGCTAAATCACTTTGTTTTTACTCTCTCCTCACAACAAAACCACTACAAGTTACCACAAGCAGCTTGCAAGCTGGCTCAAACTAGATTTAATAAACAGATAATGCATCCTGTCAGCCCAGATCGAGAGGTAATTCCCAAAGTCCACTCCAAGTCATGATCTGGGTTTTTTTTTTTTTAGCGTGGTACGTACCAGTTAGTATGCTCAAATTCCTAAAACTCTGCAAAAACTGATCAGAAACCCAAGCGTTAAAAATCAGAGTGAGGAAGGGCTCTGTACCTCTGCTTGAATACTCGTGACTGATCCTGCAATTCCGTTCTCGGTACTTATGTTATTGGAGCTGTTGTTTGGAGAGCTGGGACCAGATCCAGGAGCACTGTTGCACGCAGAGTCTAAAAACACATCCAAAATCAACTTTTAGCGTTACAAACAATCTCCACGACGGTATTTACACAGATAACAACCCCTCAAGTTTTGTTTTGAAGGAAAGCAACCCTCCTCCTCCCAATCTACCCTCAAATCTTCCCAGGGCTCTTAAAATACTGACATTTTCAAATGGTCTGTCCAAGTACCTACTTAACATATTTATGTCTTCTCCTCATGGGGATTTCTCCTATAGTGTATTAATAACTTTAAACAGAATTGGAAGATAATAAAAGATATGGAAGGCTTGAAGAGGTCAAACTGGAGGATGTCAGATTATCCTGCTTCATTTTTCTAGAAGTGCTTCTCTCACCCTCTTTAGCCTATAACCCTAACAACACCCTCTCACCACGTATTGCATCAGACTTCATGCTGGAACAACCAGGGAACTGTCTCAGCATTGACATTTTCCCATGCAGGCTTCTGGTGCATCTGGATTTACTGGAAATAAGCCGCCAGCACTGAGCCCTCACACTGATCATGCAGGACAGTTGACCTCTGCTTTTACAATGAAGCACTGAGATTTTGCTGGTGCAGGCGAGTGGGCATGTGTAATGTCCCCGTCCCCTGCAAAGTGCCCACACCGTGCTGGGCCCTCAGAGAAACATGACCTGCCTTGGGCTGCCCTTCACACAGCACAACAGCTCTCACAGCACTGAGCTCCTCAAAACTGCCTGGGACTGACTCACAAGGGTGATATTTTGCCAGGATGGCAAATTAAATCATTTTAAGAGATTTAAAAGTTGCTTGAGTGACATGGGACTGGACAGACAATTGGCCATGGTTATGGCTGAGCACATTTTACAAAAATCAGGCAAAACTCTACAGGGTCCAAAACAGTAAGTCTGTTTCAAATCAGTACCTTTTTTTTTTTTTTTTTTTTGTAAGTCTTCTCCACTCAGGCAGTAAAACACTTTCCCATTGGAAAGACCCAAGGCAGAGTTAATCCCCCAAAATGATTCTGTTATCACCCGAATGCTCAGAAAATCCTCTCAGCTTTGTATGTTTTATCAACACATTCCCTGTGAACTCACTAACCAGAACCATGGAGATGACCAGCCTGAAGTCAAAGCCTCCCCATTAATGATACAGAAATAATAACAAACAGAAACAGTGCATGAAATTGCAACAGCCAGAAAACTTCCCTCAGAAGGTCTCTCACCTGGTGGTATGGCACAGCTTCCAGTGTTTCTCCTTTTATTTTGGAAGGTAAATAACATTAAAACTTTTATTCTGAACTTTTCTCCTCCCCAAGCACAGGATTTGCCCAGCGCCAGAAGAATCTCCCAGCGGCTGCAATGGTTCAGGCTGCAGCAGTCTCATAATTGCTCTAGGATTCCCCAGTAGAAATAAAAGCTAATTGTTACAATTTGGGGGATTTTAAAAAATTATTTCTTTTGTGGCATTATTCTGTACCTATTATTTTGCCATTTTGATCCTTGCAAGTACCTCCAGCAAAGTAGCAAAGAGATTTTTTTTTTAAAAAAAGAAGCCTTGTTGCTTTTTGTTGGCTGCGCGTTTGGGGAGGCATCTCGCTATCAAGAACACACAGCACGGAATAACACCCATCTGAGCACATAACACTGAACTTCTCCATAGAAAGCAACTTTGGAGAGTCTAGGTGTTTTGAAAAAATATTCTGACTGCATGGAAAATACGTGCTTTTTCTGGGACCACGTCATTAACTACAACAAATTAGATCTTGTGCATACTACCTAGACATAGGAAAAGTACCTGGCACATTCAAATGTATTCTTCAGGGATTAAACATAATTTCTATTCCCTGAAGTCAGACTTCTTTAAAAATTATTTTCCATTCAAAAGTCCCCTCTTACCATAACAACTCAGATATTTTTCTAGCCAGGCTCCAGGCTGGCTTCTTGAACCATGCCCATGCTCAGTGAGAAGTGGGAGCTTCCGCTGCCATTTCTGAAGGCGTTACTGGAATCAATCAGTCAGCCATTAGAGCCTGATTTATCCCAAAAGCCATGTGACATATAGCAATATATGAGTGAAGTAATTCAGTTTTCAGATCTAATATAAATTATGCTTAGCTCTTGAAATCATCTATTCCCTTTGCAAACACAGAGGCTCTGACAAAGACCAGTGCATAGCTACCCCAGGGTCTCTGAAAACCACTGGGCTCTCTAAAGAGAGCTCACTTTGAATTTGTTTGAATGATGACAGTGTGCCTTAAAGAGAGACAAGTCTGGAAAAGCTGTCACACAGTGGTACTTACACAGAGGCATCCCTAGATGGTGCTAAGAATTAACTTTATGGTAATCTATATAATCTAGTTTACTCTGTTCCCTCCTTACAAACTTTACTCCCAGAAGAATATTATTTTTCAACAAGAAACTGTCAAATAAGTAGTCAAAAATATCGTGTATATATATATATACACACACACAAAAAAAATGCCTTACATGTTTCAAAACTTTGGCATAATTACTTAACAAGGAACTATGGCAGCCTGCCCAAAGGCTAAAACAAACAGGGGTTATAAGGCATTTACTGCTGGAGGATGACAGACGTGAATTATGGCCTCCCCATGGATATTAACACGATCAGCTTTGAGAAATTTCATTTCTCAACAACCTGTTGCTGAAGATCATAGAAATGCTTGGGGAAAAAAAAAAATAGCGCTCTGGTGGCATATTTACATCTGTCTATGCATGTCTTAAAACAAACTACAAAAAAAGCTCATTGAGTTGGTAATGTCTCAGTAGATGGGTACCCACAGACCAACACTGCTGATGGCCACCTGCTGAACTCTGCCAACTTCATCCACGTTTCGCCAACACTGAGAGGCACACGAGAGATCCAGACTGCACAATTAACTGGATGCAGGAATAAATTTTGGAAAGGGACATCTTATTGAGTATGTGGCTGCTGGCGCAGATTTGTTGCTTACCCGACGTACCTGTGACATCCAGCGGGCGCTTCTTAAGAGCTGTAACCACTGGACCATCTTTTCTGCGCAAGAGGGGGCTGCTCCGTCTTTCAGCAACTTTCTGCTTTAGTCTGGATCGTAACTTTAGATTGGGTTCAGATGCTGAACAGAAAAAAGAAAAGCAAACAGTGTTTTGGTTAATATTATTTCAGCAGTTTTTTACTCAATGCAAAGGCTGGGTTGCAGTTCAGCACTTGCAGAAGCCTAAATGAAATTAGTCATTTGACAGCATATATTTGGAACAAAGACTTCTTAATATAGTGAACAGGTCCCAGCCTATGCGATATCTGAATTCACTGGCAATGAAAGTCAATAGCATTTTAATTAAAAAACCAACCAACCAACCAAACAACATCCTGCAATGTCTTCTCTCAAATGAAGACACAGACTACTGCAGAGAGCACCATTCACATCTCCTAGTTTCCCATCTCTGCCCAAGTTGCTTCCAAGACAGTAGCAAACCTAACTTACAGGATCAAAAACATCAATACAGGAATTGGTGAGACAACCGAGATGTTGCTGTTTGGTCAGTGTGGAGCATCACCGTTGGGCTGAGACGCTATCTGCGATGTGTTGCTGAAATGGGCAGCTCCACACCCTTGGAGTCATCTGACCCCAGGGTGAGCTGGCTTAGGGAGGTAGGCCAGAGGAGGGGGAAAGAAAATACAAAAATCAAACCCCACAACCAAAACAGGTGAATGTGTCCCTGCTAGTTCACGTCCCTGAAGCGACTCACCTTGGAGTCAGATGAGCCTGTGTCAACTGGAGCCAGCGGCAACTCAAGAAAAAGGGCATGAGAGTGTGGCCAAGGCTAAAGCAAATGCCAGGGAGGAGAAGGTTTGTTTATTTGGGGAGCAACTTGGTTACATCATCACAGCCACAAAGTTAAACTATATCTAAAAACACATCAAATACTTTGAAAATTCAGGGCTGCCAAGGGTAGGTGTACACGTATTTCCTGAGACCACAGTCTGACTTGCTTTGTGTACATCACGCTTTTGAAAGACTCTTAAAAACTTCTGCTGTACCCAAATCTGGAGATTTCATTTCTCCAAAAGTCAAAGCAGAGCTCCTGGGAACCCCTAATGCCTCTGGGTTAATGACAGCTGGCAACACCAAACACGTTTGCAGGGAACAGCTTATCAAGTTTTTATAAAGGTAATGAAGCCTTAAGTCAAGATTCCTCCTGCAAGATCGTTTTCTCTGTAAACTTTCTGATCTCTTGAGTATACATGAAATATCTGCTTTGGTGCTTGAGGGCTCCTGCCAGTTATGAGATTTGTGAACTGGCCCAATCTTTTCCCTTCCTCAACCTCTTAACAACTCTGCAGCTTAATCCCTTTGAACCGGCAAATCCTGTGCTCTCACCATTAACCACCGATACACTTGGCTCCCTACACTGCAGGGCCGATAATCTACATTTCTTTAGAAGAATTAAAATAGGGTTTACAAACTGATTTGAATTAACGAAGTCTGGCTAGAGATAGATTTCCCTACAGTTGGCTTTGACCACTGGGTCATGTAAAAGATCAAGCCCAACAATGCTAATTGCAGGGCTCAAAAATGAGAAGGCTGATGAATTCAAGATCAAATGCTTGAAGTTAAGCCATCAAAACAGTTCTTTGATGAAACTTTTGGGAGGAAAAAAAAAAATAAAGAGCTTTTCATGAATGTTTTGGACAGAAAAATGCCAGCAACAGATAAAGGAGCACTAAAAAAAAGTGTCAGACTCCTCAAGATGATGCTTAAAATGTGGAATAAAGTGCATTAGCAAAGGGGGAATCATCTTATAGGGCATTTGCATATAAAATGGCAGGGGACTGAATGCAAATCTGTCATTTGCTCAGAGGGCAGTATTAGAAGAGTGGACTAGTTAAAATACAAGCATACACGCTACCTAGCTACTTTACAAAGTTCTCTTCAAAACAGAGTTGACTTACTATTTTAGAAATAGTCTTTGGGTACACAAACATTCGGTACCTCATCCCGCATCCTTTAATTCACTGCTTTAATTTGTTCCAAATATTGAGTATTAGTAACTGACTAGATGCTCTGGTCAAGACTTTACAGAACAAATGGGAACACATCACAACTAGATGCTGATACGTCCATTTGAGATACATTTGCACTGCCAACCAGCAAATTAAATATAAGCCTATGACACAGCTGTTGAAAGGCTCTGTCTTCTGACAAAGAAAAACATGACAATAAAAACTGTACTTCAGCACAAATTTTATTCATATGCAATTTATACTCTGCATGGTGTTCATCTGAAGTATGTTTTCCGTTGGGAACAGAGAAGTAATTGTGTGACTTTCAAATACAGAGAATGAATTGGTTAGAAACACCTTAAAAATAGCAGGGAAACAAAAGATCTGGGGTCACAGATTACCCAATACTACCAGGTAACGTCCCATACGTGAAGCCACAATAAAAACATACTTCCATGCAACAGGAAGGGAATGAAGACAGAAAATTAAAGCCTTAAAAGAGAAAACACCTCAAGAATAAGTTATAGTGAAAGTGGTGTATTATAATTTGTCAGACAAAACTATTTTCATGCAAAACTATTCTGTGTATTTCTCCTTTGCTTCCTCAGCTGAAGGATCAGGTTTTGAAACACCCAAAAGTCTATTTAAAGAACTGCATTTATTTAGTTTGCTCTGATTTTGTTCTATTCATCCCCCAGATATAATTCCAAATCTAACATGTCATCAAGACTTCAGAGAGCATAATCCCTACATGCATTTAATTGGATGCTATATAGACCAAAGTAGGTGAATTAAAATTCAGCACAAATTCAGTCTTACATTCGAATAATTTACATATAGCATATTTTATAATGAAAGATGTAGCTTTCTTCAGAGGCATTTCCAAAACTCAAACCAATAATTTAAACTTATTCAGATGGTTTTAAAACAACCATATAATAAAAAATATTTTTAAACTGAAGAGACCTGTCCTTCAAAAGTGTGAAATATTAATTCAAGCAACATTTAACTATTAATACCAGACAGTCAACACAGGTTCAATGTTCTCTCGGGAACACCAATTCCACTGAAAATCTCCAAATATTCACCTGTCAGGCAACATGCCCAAACAAAGGCTTGCTCCTCATCACTGCTAACTAGTGTAAACTTAAGAGAACTGGAGACTAAATTACAAAACTTACTGGTCTTCTACATCTTAAGGTGAAATCTTTTAAGCAAACGCCATGAAGTTATCAAAAAATCAGTTTGATTCCTGTTTAGCAAACAAATGAAGCTCATGCCCAACCCTGAGTCAGCTTCCACAAAGCCAGTGGGATTTCTTAAGCAGTGACATACTTAATTTGGCCTATAATAAGGATTTATACAAAGAATATTTTGTTTTCCTCTGAGTATATTAATAACTAGAATATAAGCCAAAAGCTTCCCTAGTTTTCACAGGCTCAAACCTAAGTTACCCCTCTTATATGTCATTTATTGCAGCAGGATCCATGTAATCCAATTCTTCAACATTTATGTCATTCTCATTGTTTTCTTCCTAGAATTGCATCCCCTAAGCTGCAGAACTAATCTGACATTAAGTCTATGTAAGTCAAAAACCACAAAGTGCTGGGCAGAGTTTGCCCTGTTCCCATTACCCATCCACATTTATGACAAAAAGCAAACAATGCACCATGAAAACTGAGCCCAGTCCTTGCACATCTTAATTTCAGCAGCTGGGGACTGAGAAGGGCTGTTATTCTTTTATTATTATTTTTAAGCTTCATCCTAAGCCTCACCAGCCAGGCAAAGGCCAACACAATTACCTTATCTTTTTCTAATGTCCAGGTCACCCCATGGGTAAACACAGGAGAAGGAGAGAGCGAGCTGTCTGAAACTAACCTTTTGCACAACCCAAAATTTTAATAAAGATAAATTATCTTTTGCTTAAGCGGGAGACACCACAGGTTCTGCCACTAAGCAGTCACTCCCCACTCTGTGACTTCTTTGCCCCCTGCCTGGCCCTGTCCCAGACCTTCATTACTGCTCCTCTATGTGCACAGTGTGGTCTCTCCTCTCAAAAAAACATGGCTCGTGACCTATCTAGTCTGAAGACCTGGTAAAGCTGGACACGGCAAAGTTCACCTATGGTCAAACAAAAAGACTGAAAATTGTTTCACCCTCTGAAGGCCAAGTGAGCCGATAGCCTTGATTGTCAAAACTTGTAGGCATCAGCATAGAGGGGGACAAGGAGGTAGAAGGCATATTGCCTATATTAAATATTAGGTCCTCACAAATGGACCTAATGGACAGTGGGCAGCAGAAAATTCCAAAACTAGAAAGCAAGACAAGAATAAAAACAAGACAGCCTGCTCTTCTAGAGAAACAAACTATTTTTTATGATCTTGGTACCATGCTGGATGGCATCACCTGAAATAATAAGTCTAGGAACATATGTACATTAGAAAGGGACACATAAAGATATTTGCTGGATTTTCTTCCTTTTCTCCTAAGTCTGTGTTGGCATGAGCACTGTGTAAGAGGTCTGTAGAAGGGCTATTTATGGAAGACCGTATCCTTAAAATTACAACTTAAAGTCCAATATTTGGCACTTTTCATGCTGAAGTTTAATACTTGCAGCATCTCAGCAGTAGAAAGAAGGCTTTAACACCCATTAAAGTAAGCACACAATGTTGACACCTTTTACAGCTTCATTATCATTTGCTTGCCTAACTACAAACCCATGCAAAATCACAGTGTAACAGAGCACCACGAAGGTTTCCGCTGTGAATAGCCAAAACTAGGCTAGAAAAACAACCACGTGGAAATGCCACATCTCATCTCTCTTTCCCTTTCCAAAGTCTAAATAAAAGCAGCTTTGCACAGTTCAAATTATTATCTGAGAGGAAAGATAAGAGACACGTGGAAGGGGATAAGGAATAGAAAGGAGAAAATGGGATCCTCCAAGTGAGTTTCTCCAATAAAGCTTTTAAAACAGCACTGAGCTCTGCAGAAAGTAGGAGAAAAACATGCAGTTTCTGTACAGCAACCAAAAAGTTGCAGTGCCTGTAGCAGAGGGAGCTACCAGCTGCCTGAACATGAGGGCAGGGAGCAGCTACAAAACCGAGGAGATCCAAGTGAGTGACCCACAGTGGCCACAACTTTGGGGGACAATCTCCTTATGTTAAAATGAGCTTCTCCCAAAAAACCCTACGGGCATTTTAAGCTCAAGAACTGCGCTGAATTTTACTGAAATGTAGCTTGTTAATATACAGAAGTCCAAGGTGGGTCAAAACACGCATGGCAGTGTCCCCTCCACCCTTCATGAGTCTCATGGACCAACCAAGCACTTGTTGGGCTGCAATTTGTTCTGTACCTAGAAACCTTCCTGCCATGGCCGTGATGACCTAGTCCATGCCCTGCCCTGCCAGCTCTCTGCAGATTGCCTTTTTTCCCCTCCTCCTTGCCCTATCCCACAAGCATCTCCCCTCCCCTTGCCTGATGCTGGGCTGCTCCTATGGGAAGGAGCAACCGACCCCACTTCCAGCCTCCTCCTGCCCTGGGTGCTCTTCCAAGGAACTGTAACAGACTAACATACCAGTAAAAACAATCTCATGCTGTCACATGGCTGCAAACTGCTGAGGGCCAGGAGGAAAACAATGCACTGATAAAGCCAGTAGGACATGCCTCAAGAGATGCATGGTTTTCTTAGAGCTTGGCTGTTGCGTTTCAGTTTGGAGAAATCACTCCAAGTTACCACTCTGGATGCTGCTCACACAGTGCTCATGGTCAAAGCTGTCCCACAGAGGACAGGCACGTACCCATCACGCTCTCCTAGCTCAGACTTGGTTCTCCTTTCTGCTAGATGCAGTGGCCCAAAGGCCAGGTGTCTCAGCTCTGGCCAGAACAAACCTGGGCATGCATATACATACATATATATATATATATATATATATATATATATACACACACACACACATACATGCACACACGGAGGTGAAACTGTGCATGCTCCTGGCAGTCCCTGTGAAGCAGAGGTGGAGCTGAGAGGACCAAGAAGGAGAAGGATGGGTCCCCAAAGGTGACACTAAACCGGAAGACTTTGTTTGTTCTTCTACTGGAAGAGGTTTCTCCTTCAATGCACCATTGACAGTACTCCCCAAGAAGCGCTTTGATGGGAAGTGCTGGCTTTCCCCCCAGGCATCTCCGGCTCTCACATCAAAAGTCCACCTGCTTTATCAGAGCCCTGAGCAAGGAAAGGAGGTGTCCCCTCCTTTTGCCTCTAGGCAAACCTCAAAACTGGTGAGGAGCGCCCATGGAACACAGTTCCTAGCTGCTGGTGCTGAAGAAAAACAAGGGAGCAAAGAATTGCCCAGTGTGCATTTAGACATGATTCTCAGAAGAAATGGAGGGACTAAAGTAAGCATTTGCTGGTCCTCCAACTGCACTTTGCTTTGTTGCTGCTCTCTGAAATGCCACTGGGCTGGTCTGAAGAGCTATTTTGTAGCATCACAGTAATAAAGTAATTTTTGTCTTTAATAAGTTATTTTTGGATTAGAGAGACTGATGTCCTCCACTTGGAGCAGGAAAGGGTATTTATAACCATAGAGATTTCTCATGCAGGTCAGTGCCTCCTCTCAGCAGAGCACACCCCAAGGCAGTGCGTGGGTCCCTGGGACACAGCGAGCTGCCCAGGAAAGCCAGACCTCTGACCACGTCAGCTGGAAGGACAATGTGGGTGGGAAAGCAAAGATAGTCTCGAACTTGAGTGACACTCCATGCCGTACAAAGCTCAACGATTTTCTTTAGATTACACTCCCACACTGCACCGGGATTTCAGCCTACTCTATTTTCCTCTAAACAATATTTGTCATAAAACAAACCATTTAAAACATTCCAATAATCAGAACCAACTTAGAGAGGTATTATGCCTTTCTTGACAAATGCAGTGTTTTAATTATTGATAAATCCTTTCATTTTCCCTTTTCTTTCTTTTCAATGCAGTAAGTTCAGAACAATTTCACCTGCTTAGCTGTAAATAATACTCAAACAACTCTGTGTTTCTGCAATACTGCGAAGAAACCAACATCACAGGATGCTGGATGCTTTCCTCTCTTAGGCTTCTCTCTTTTGCACAGGAAAAAGAAGAATATTATCAAACAGGAGACGGTTAGTGCCAGCCTGTGGGCTCCGCATCGTAAGCCAGGGAGCATACACTGTGCACAAGTGCTGATTTGCAGTGCCTGGCAGGGATGTGCAGGCAGGGAAGGATGACGCTGCCTGTTTCACAGCCAGCTCTGAACAGGCAGCAAGTGATTGAGACCCTGCAGCCTAGGTACATCTCACCATCACGCAGCAAAGTGCAAGCTGGGGCTTAGAAGAAGTCTTTGTTCCCAATCTGCTCATGCTTGATTGAGCCAGAAGAACATCATCAACCTTTTCTACCTCTTTTAGGTTGGTGAGCTGGAAGCTGTAGTTGTTGCCAGGACCATCAGTACAGGTGATGTATTGGTCAGATTCCTTCTGCAGTAGGTCCCAAATGGTGGTGAAATTCAGGAAAACCACTGTCCAGGGCAGCCCTCCAAGTGGCAGACGGGCCAGATTCTGCCTGTTTGCACCACATACAGGCAAGTACAAGGAGAGGTCTCCTTTCCATTGCATTCTTTCACTCTTGAGCGAACTCACTGCAGCAAAGGGGCGCATAAGCCATGGGCTGACAATGCCAAGCTAAAAGCTTCTCCTTGGACCTTGCCTGCCAGTTCTTAACTGTGTGGGCTATGAAGGTTGAGGACAGCTTTTTTTTTTCCTTTACCACAAGCCCTAAGACACAGTACTTGACCTATAACCCGCTTCTGTCACGACTTGTGCAGAAGGCAAGAGTCATTGCTGGGATGGCAGGTTTTCAGGTAGAATACTTTTTCTTCCCTGGTCCCCAGAGAAAAGGAGCTGAAAAGAGGGGTCTGACACTTTCTGCTTGTCATTTCTCCCCAAGTACATACCACACGCATGCACACGCTCATTTACTATCTCAGCAGGAAATTCAGAGACATATACTGGCCAAAGATGTCTTTGTAAGCTCCCAGTCTGGCATTCAATTCAGTCTAGCTTTGGAAATAGTGGAAACTCACACCCCGAGATGCTATCCCACAGCTTTGCAGTGAAAACATATTTGGGACCACAGGAATCCTTCGCCTCCTTAAAGTCTTCATGCCCATGAACGTCCTTCTCATCTTCACCTCCCCAGTGCAGCCAGCTGTGATACTGGAAAAGCCAGGACCCAGAGCCTCAGCGATGCTTCACAAAACAGTGACCGTGGCTGCAGCAGCCATGGGCCAAGTAGCCCAAGGACCAAGCCAAAGACACCAAAAAACAGCCACCCGTTGCTCTTGATGGATGCAAGAGGTCTTCTTGCGCACAACGAACCATAGCGATTTGGCAAACACCAGAGGGTTGAGAAGCACAAATAAAAAAAAAAAAAGGACAAAATGAAACAATACTGCATTTTTGATAACAGCAGCTTTGTCAAAAATCCCACCTCTGCTGACAGATCTGTCAGGATAAAGGTTTAAAGACCAGCAGCCAGCCCAGGGCAGGGGAATTAAGCTGCAGCAAAGGCACAGACCCCTCCCGCGTGGGCACAAGGAGGGTCAAATGAGAAGAGCTCTCTTGGGGAAGGTTTGCTTTATCCAACAGCAGGAGCAAAACCACGACAAGATCTGAGCCTGCTTCACAACCCACATGGGTCCTACAGACACAGCCATTTTTACACTTACAACTTTGGAGAATATGTTTTGCGAGTACTTCAAAAGAAATGAGCTGTTTTTCTCACTTTGGGGTCAGGTTTAAATATAGATACAGGGAAATGGTTCCAGTTCATACAGCCCAGAGAGCTGAATGCGTGTTGGCCAGGAGACTCTAGCAGGTGCCGAGTTTGGCAAAACTTCTCCTGATTTTAATGACAACTAATTGAAAT
The DNA here is from genome assembly GCA_013401275.1 of Pandion haliaetus. NCBI lineage: Eukaryota > Metazoa > Chordata > Aves > Accipitriformes > Pandionidae > Pandion > Pandion haliaetus. The sequence continues at coordinate 174,255 of VYZV01033779.1, read as the reverse complement.
GCTGTGGCTTTCATTAGAAATCCTGATTAGCTGTCAAGTCCCAATGAAAGCAATGAATCCTTACCCTACCTCTAAGCAGGAGTAAGTGGGAAAGCTAGCATCCAACAGGACATAGTCCAGCCCTGCACAGGATGTAAAAACAAAACAAAACAGAAAAACTCTACGTAAGCAAGAGGAAAAGCATAGTGAAAAGTTAAATTATTCTCTTCAGTCTTTTACAAATCTCAATGATGGTGGTTGTGTTGGCTTTCTAATAAAGAGCATGTTTTAATACATCCACTGCTCAAATTCCACAAAGCAGGGAACACCATGAACAACCTTGCTGCTGGGGAGAAAGTGAGGACATCGTATTCCTTAGAAACACAAAACTGAAAAGCTACATTAAAAATAACATCAGCAGCTCCAAGAAAGCTGTTGACAAACAACTCTTAGGGTTATCAAAACAAGCTACAAAAGACTGCCCCAACTCAGACTCGAAAAATCATTCTGAAAGGATTCTCCAGAGATTTTCTTACAGGGTCCCAGTACAGCACATAATGAAGCTTCATTAAATTTGGAAGACACCAACCTTGATCTGGGAGCAGAAAAGGTCACTTATATTTTCCCCTCTCAACCGCTGTCAACAAAGTGCGTACACTAAAGGAAACATATATATAATAAACGAAACCACACAAAAGGGGAAATAAAAGTCCTTGTGCTAATCCAGTTATTTAACAGCAAAAGCATGAGAAGCACTAACCAAACTGTTCTTAGTTCAGTTAAAAAAAGGAACAGTCCCAAAGTGTTTAGATAGAGGGAACTGAGTGAAATGCATCCCCCAGCCAGGCTAAGAACAGGATTCAAGCAATTAGTAACTGCACCAGCCAGCAGCCTGACAGGAAAACAATTTCATGCAGAAACCAAACAGCCAAGAAACTGGAAAGTAATTTAGTAAAGCAAATCAGACAGGGTAGGATTTCAGGGGACAAGGATGCATTAGAAGCACATTGCAAGCATTGACTGTTTCCCATGCTGAACCTTTTCAAGCACTCTTAAGACATCGTTCATGCATACATCTCCTTCTACCAAAGCGAGTGTGGCCAGTTCACCAGGTCTCTCTCATGACGTTCACACTTGGGTTTTAGACTAGTAAGTTATCTCCAAGCGTTCACAGAGCAATAATCTGTGACCGCATCATGATGCTTTAAATAAGAGGTAAAAAAAGGCAGTATTTTCAAAACCCAATGCAATGACATATTTATTCTTCCTAAAAAATTCTCCATGTGTGAGACACTCCGCCAGCTCTGAAAACGCACCCTAAAAGAAATGATCATTCAAGCTGCCTTCCTGCAGCCTCCTAAGTCACCCTATCCCTAACAATGATGTTGGTCGGATTCCAGCCCTGGTAATCAGAACTGTATTGTGCTGGACTCTGTTATTTGAACTGCAAATATTTAATCAAATTTAATAAAATTGGACTACATGATATGGCAGTTTTAAATTACAAATACAAAGCCAGAGTTTTGCCTGGTGCCAAAAATCTGAAAAGCTCACCCATAATAAAGAACTTTATTTAGGATGGGCTCCAGCCCTTCCTGCCTTTTGTTTACACCAGACTGTTCAGGAGCCTTTCTTCTCCAAGCAACTTAACATTCTTGGCAATGGGATTTCTGCAGGATATTGCTGTGCCAGAGACTGAAGTGCTGTTGTGTTGAAAGGAAAATAAAACAACAACAAAAAAATTATCCCCTGAACCTTACAAAGTGAACTCGTTTGTATCACAGACCAGTCCCCAAAAGATTAATGCTGGTGCCCAAAAAGAACAAGCATCAGCGTTCTGGAGAAACGAAATCAGCTCAACATCTTCCTGTTTTAAAACAATGATTTTGGTTGCTTCCATTTTTAATAATGTGATTAGATACATTTATCATCCTTAATTCACCCTGACAGGGCTTTTATTCAGCCAGAGTCTTATTGAGAACTCAGTCTGGGAGGCAGCAAAGGGGCGAGATGTACAGATGCCTTCCTTCTCCTGCAGAAATCCCCTTCCGCAACACTGAGAGCAAGAAGGGCAACTGATCCTCAGACCTAATCTGACAAGTAAGGTCCCCTGAAGCGATGAGCAAGGGAGGTTCTGGAGCATGTCAAAGCCCGTTTATGCTGTGCAGATGCTAACACACCAGAAATAGATCACCTGGTTTCGCAAGGTATAGGAAAGAGCAAAAAATCTCTTGGAATCACACTGTCCACAGGCCCCTAAGTGATAGGTTTAGTGCCAAGGCATAGTTCCCTGTGTGGAAATGCTACAATTTCCCAGAGGAGCCTGAAAGCCTTCATCAGAAGAGAAGCAAGTGGCAGCAATGGCTACTAGCAGCCTGGGCTTGCATTCCTCCTATCAGGCATACGTGTATGCCAAGCACATCCTTGTGCTTCACCAACTTTAGAGCTGAAGGAAGTCTCCTTTGATGGCAGTCCTCCATCAGCATTCACCTTCCCTACCAAAGGCAAAGTCCCAAAGCCCAGACAGCGTCACTTTGGCTGTCCCGGGCACTGACAAAGCAACACCATCTACCGCACCTAATGAGGTGTTTGGTCTTTCATTATCTAGAAGCAGAGATTAGAGCATGCCCTACCCTTCAGCAAATCCAGTTTTCTCAGTTCTGCTTTTGGAGTCCTCCAGAAAGGGCACAGTCAAAACTACCACCACCAAAGGTACAGGGTGTGTCCAGGAAAAAAAAAAAAAAAAAATAACCTGGAGAGGGCTTGCCAATTTTTTACTGACTTCTTGTGCCGCTGAAGTGTTTGGCACTTGTCACCCAACCCATCGTGCCCAGTGAGGGGGAAAACAGTCTACTGCACAGCAGATGGGAATCCATCCACAGATCCATCCAGCAGGCCAGGTGCTATTCTCCAGAATTAGAAGTTCCCCAAAAGGTCTTTTAATGTGCAGAACTGCGAAGCCAGAGGCACAAGGCAGCAGCGTGGAGGTTTACTTTTTTCTCGTCAGATGGTGAAAGAATCAAAACCCCCAAGTTTACAAAGGTAACAAGAATTGTGTTAAACCATTCACTGCACCTAAGACCTGCTCTACTTCTAACCATTAGAAGTGCCATAGGAACACCTACCTCCCTCCCAGAAGGAAAAGGAAGGGCTGCCAGCTCTTGAGAACTGATGTAGGGCAGCCGATTTGAGCAAAGACTGTACTAAATCCACAGGGAGATTTGGTTAACACACCGTCATTGTTCCTTATCGCCAGGACGACACACTTTCTGACTACTCGTACTCATCCCTCCACGTTTGAAGATCCATAAAGTATATCTGAGAAATAGCTAGGCAGCACCTGCAGAAGGTGCGAGGGTCAATCATACCCCTGCTTTCCTCTTACCTCCACTCCATCTTCTCAGAAAAGTTTTTCTCCTATTCTGAAGCAATTTCCAACACACAGCACTGTCTGTGCCATCCATGCAAGCAGCATTGCTCCCCAAATCGGGACAAGCTCGTGGAAGCTCAGCTATTCCCCGAAGGAAGCAGCCAAGGATCACGAGCTGGACAGGCTAGAAGCTGAGGCTGTGTTGGCTTAGGCATGTGATATGGAGCTGAGGACCACAGCCAACCAAAACAACCTGGTTTACATAATATATAGTTGAGAAAGAACTGACCTGCTTAGCCACTATTCAGGGAAAAACTTAACTGAGAAATAACTGTCTAGGTGTGAACCAAACCCCTTGCAGGAAGTCCTGATGCTTTGACTGGCAGAAACTTTTTTATTTATTTTAAGTATAAACTTGTATATAAAATGCAAATCCCAGAAGAAATGACCTTTTCTTGGTACCTTTCTCACTCAGCAAAACATACTTCAACTTCAGACACCCAGATCTCTGTATTAGCTTTGACTTTGTGAAAACATCTCACAAACTTTGACACACAACTCCCCTGTCTCCTGCCGGCAGCTTTGCAAGTTTGCACACCCAAAGCAACTGCAGCCTCCCTCCAACACTGCGCATACAGTGACAGATGAAGAGGGAGCAGGATGGAGTGGGTGCCTGTTAAATAAATCCCCCCATGAAATACAGCTTTTTCAGTAACATGCCCTTTAAAAAAAAAAAAAAAAAAAAAAAAAAAAAAAAAAAAAAAGAAAAAAAGAAAAAAAAAAGAAAAAAAAAGGAAAAAAATTAGGAAAAAAAAAAAGGAAAAAAAAAAGAGGACCGAGTGTCACAGCAAAGACAGTAGGCAACACAGAAAATCAACGTGAGTGCTACCTGTTTTTCTGAGTGGGAAGTCATCTTTGGAATCATACATCCCCAGTACAGGGTGATTGTAGGTGCCGGATACGCCACTTTGGGGTGGGGAGCTCTGGTCCAGAGAGCTGTGCTGTGTCTTCCTGCGCAGAAGGAAAGAGAAGGGAGAAGCTTTACACCAGTGACACACAAAGGGAACAAGTGTAGCTTCACCTTGTCTGTTATCTTCTAGCTAGCGGGGAACACTGCAAAGGAAAAAATCTTGGTGCTAGCCTTCTCCTTCTAGGCACTCATACAAAAAACCCATCAAAATCTAATATACAGGAGGTAACTAAACATATGCCTAATTTTCAGTATAAGAATTACCCTGTTGAGCATGGCTTAACTCATGAAGGTATTTAACCATGAGTATCATTTTAAGCGTGTACTTGGGCTCTGCTTTGCTAGGTCATATTCTTGAAGCTAAGCATAGGTGGTGTTACTCAACCGTAGCACGAATGAACAATTTTCCTCCACTGAATAAAACACAGACATAGTAGACAAAGTCTAAGGATGAAACAAAACCAAAGGATGAGCACGTTTGGTGCCACACATTTCAACTGGCTAACAGCAGCTGTGCTGCATAGGTGGTCTTCTGCCTTTTGCTTCAGTGCCTCCCAACCCGAGTACTTCGCAGAGATAGGGCCAAAGTACTCAACACCTTTCCAGATTAACTTCTTGAAGCTGATAATTTATAGCTTTGTTTGAGCAGGCTGCTGGAAGTAAATTACAGTCTGTTTGCTAAGGATATTAAATAATGAATGAGTTTTCTAAGCCTCCTACCAGTTTGTTGGCTGCATCTTTCCTGCTTAATGACTTGTGCCCAGCTTTGCCATTTCTCAGGAGCTTCACCAACCCCAATCAGTACAGACTTCGGGAAGTCTCCAGACTGTGCATGTTAGCAGAGTAGCTACATTAACAGCACAACTGACTTAGCCGTACAAGTGACAGCCATACGGCTATCAAATGACCTTACATTTTAAGTTTAAATAAACAGAATTTATACTCTGTATTACTTCTTCAAAATACTAAAGAATATGGGATGACAGAAAGTGAGCATTTCTTCAAAAGGAGTGAATATTTGAAATTTTACATTGCCTAATAATCAGGCACTCTTGGAGACCTCGGTTAAAAATATTCTCCTACAAAAGGTTTTTTAAGGAACCAACATGAGCACTTCCCAGTTGAAAATTACACCAATTCATTCAATTCCTTGAGCAGTACATTTTGAAAGCTCAAATCAGAAGTAGGCTGTTTGGTGAGATACATAGCATCCATTCCACTACAAGTTACACCCATCAAAAAATAAGGGGCTAATGAAACATCAGGAAAATGCATTGAATTTTCTACATGATTTTGTTACAAAAAAAAACTCTGAAAAGTTTATTTGAACATCTACATCAAAATTTTCTATACCCACAGTTCTTACCAAGCAGTATGATTCACTGTGATTTCCTAATCCTCCCCCCTTTATATTCCAAGCTTCTCTCTACATACAGGCAGAGTAATTTTTTGGGCTCTTACACAGTTGTATTTCTCATTAGCATTCGTGCACATCATGTACTCTTACATTCGCACCAATAAATGCCCACATGGACACACAGTTTAATCATCACCTGAAATCAAAACAGAACCAAACTGAAAAATATTTGAATCCCTCCCGAAAACAGAAGTCGCTTTCTCTGCCTGGATCTGCTCATACCATGGGAAGGCAGCACAGAGAGATGTTTCACAAACAGGAAGCCTTGGACGCTGCAAGTCAAGAGCCCTCAAACCCATCATGACACACAATGACATTTTTTGCTCTTGCCTATACAAGCAATAGACTTTTCTTTCTCTTTTTTTTTTTTTCTAAATCATGACTTAAGCTGCACAATCATGTACATTGAAGCTATTTTCATCACTTTGTTAGGGAATGTGCAGGAACTCAAAGGGCCTGTTTAGATGTGCTTCAGGCTTGCTGAATGATAGATATTTAACTCTGCAAACAGGAATATATTATATGGCTCGAGGACTGGGATTCAACACCCTACGCTGCTTCAAGCAAAATGCACTGGTCTGCATGCCCGTTCAAGAATTTCAGAGGTCTTAAAAGAGATGAAATTGTATACTAAATGGAGTTTGCAGGCATTCCTGAAAGCACATACCTTCACATAACACATCCCCTGTTCTTTGAGCTCTGAGGTCCTTCAAAAACACATCTGCACAGCAAAGCATGCATGATATTTCAAACATATTCATGCAACATAAACTGAAGATATATTCAAGCATATGGAGCTGTGCTAGAATGTTTTGTGTACAGAGACTCTAGACACCTATGTACACTGCAATAATTTAATGTATAATTATAAATCTCCACCTCCTTACCATGCAAATACTCAGTTAAACTCCCTTTCATGACTGCTACCGCATTGA
>VYZV01033779.1:150776-167573 GCA_013401275.1 Pandion haliaetus | reverse complement strand
AACCCTTTCATGACTGCTACCGCATTGAGTGGCTACTTCCCAAGTGCATTTCTGACAACTTCCTAGGGAAATAATAGCCCTGTTTGCTAAGCCCAAGGTGCTCTGTCTGTGTTCCTGCTAAGCCACGCTTACTTATGTTAAGTATCCTGAAGAACAAAACCTTGTGGGAGCAGGGCTGTCGAGTGGGTTCAAAACCTATGGGAGGGCCAGTCAGACAACGAAATTCAAAATAACCTCTTCTGTTGTTGCCTACCATCAACGTAATCTGAAAATTATGGTCCACAAAGCTATTTTAAACAATTACATATAGACTGGAGCTGTATATATATGAAACAGTTTACAAAGTGGCTTGAATAACATAGGGCTGAAGACTGAGCAAGACCTCTGTTAAAGCCCCCAAGAAACATTACTGAGCATTACCAAGTTCCTTTCGTTCATCTAGACTATATTCTGCAAAACCTCTAAAACTGGTCCTTTTTCATCTCAAGGGTTGATCCGCACATGCACATGCAACAATGCCCTTAACATCAGTGATGAATTAGAAAATATTCACTAACTATAAACACTCAATGTTGCACCAGCAACTGACAGTGTTGAATGGTGTTCAGATACAAGATACTGAAGACAAAAGCATCTGGACATCTCAGTGGACAACCAAAGCCTGGCCCAAAGGGCCAGGGGAACGACAGCTATTTCACATGTCAACAGAACATATTTCATGTCACAGCCATTGACGTAGAACTGTTGTGGTGTTCAATACCCTTAGGAAATCTGTTTTTTCCAAGTAATGCTTTCAATTTTTTCAAAAAAGGAATTCACAAACCTTAATAAGACCAAAGGAAGTGCTTAAAAGCAGGCGTGTCATTTAAAAGACTATTTCAGCATCTGTTACCACTTAATTGGCTTGCCTGCTCACAGTAGGAGCATCAAGTCTATCTTCTACAAGCCTCATTTGCGTGTGTTAAATCCAAACACCACCCAGTTGAATCACATTAGAAGTATGTGCGTACATAAATATCTCTATAACTGAATTGGTAACCTATGAGATGCCATATAAACACTAATATGTAATTCATTTAAAGGTTTTTGCTTTTTTTAAAAATATATTTTTTAAATAGAATGGAACTGAAAAATCTTCAACTTCTGCCTTAACAACTGAAGGGTGCATTTAAAAATCCTTCACCACAAGATAAGACACTACAGTCACGCAGCCCTGCTGCCATCTGCCCTCCTCAAAGGCTGAGCAGAACAAGCTCATGCCTGCCTGCAATTTATCACTGAGACAGACCCTTAGAAAGATTTGTGAGGCCTCTGAGGCTCCTTCTTCCCATCTTGTGTTAGAAATCAGAATACTGATCCTCTCACCACCACAAAACAGATGGAGGGAAGATGAGGGGATGGCAAGCCCGTTAAATCCATAAGAAAAAGGATGGCCCCTTGTGCAACAGTTTGTACGTTGTCTCTACCTGTTGGCATCCCTGGAGCATCACAGAAAAGGGATGTTTTGATTAACATATGCCACAATGAACCTAAACATATGCCGCAATAAACCCAAACAGTATATTGGTGCTCGGAAAGTTCTCAGCATTAGCTTAAAACAAGGCAAGGAACATACGGAAACCTTAAACACGACTTGGCTAAATAACCTCCTGCATCACCTCTGACCCTGTAATGTATAGGGGTATTACAGACTGCTGCTCTTCGATTCATCTCCAAATGCTGGATTCTTGGCGACAAAGCAGTTAATTGAAAACTGTGCAAAACATAAGGAATTCAGACCACTCCCAAATTCATTTTTCTCTTTTCTAAATTCACCTATGATGGCAATTCTATGCCAGGTTTCTATAGGGCCAAAGGATCAAAGTGTTTGGAAGAAAGTACTAATTTACTATCCTTAATTCTAATTGACTTTGTACCACCTTCACATTAACAGGCATTTTAACAAACCAGTAAAAAACAGAGAACACAATGGCTCAGTCTTCAACTGCCTTTAACAAAATCCCCAAATCTCTTGGTAAGTCTCAATTAAGAACAGTGGAAAATCAGTTACCTAAAAAAGGTATTTATGTTGTCTTGACTGAAACTCAGTTTCTCCTATTTCTTCTACTGTCCTTGGTACCGACCTAGCGAGCCTTAAATATTATCTTTGCATAAGCTAACAACATTTCACTACTTTAATCAGTGCCATAACCATACAATTTTCAAGTCTCAGATTAGATTTTTCAGAGATGTATTAAAACTGCTCAATCTCACCCTACTGCAATAATGTTTGAATTTTTCTGCCAACTACACTTCAGCATTTCTGTACTGGCTCATAGCTGGGATATCTTTCAAATTTAATTTCCGCTTAGTTTCTTGGATTTGGAAACATCTTCTGGCTATGACCTCATCATCCCTGTATACATGCTATACATGTATAATTTCTAAAGACTTAAAATACTTTCAGACACTCAGCTTGAACACAAATTTCACGGTAAAGTTTCCTTGACTTTCGTCATTCAAAATTTCATTAATTTTATGGTCATTAAAAAAGACAACATGCAACATGCTCTTTAAAAAAAAAATATATATATATTCACAATGTTATAGTAGTGGAAGTTTTAAAATAATCTCAAATGTTCCAATTTTCTTTCATACAATGAAGAAATTGATTTCTGGAACTGAAACTTGTACCTTGTTAATAATGGCACTGTTTATATTCGCTATTTGGTGCATATGAACTAATTGAAGAAGTCACTCTTTGTTCCCATGTCGTTATAACATCAGCTGTTACCTTCTCAGCCCAGAAGACATTTGGGTTTTCTTGGAGAACAACAGTTGAAAATGTAGATGTTGGGGCAATTGTGATTAGAAGTGTAGACAGGACGCACTTGATGTTTCCAGCAGTTTACAGAGAAGAGCCAAGTAAACAAAACTTCCAACTTTGAAAGATTAAGATGAGCAGTAAGCATTAAAGGCTTTAAAAATGTAACGCTAGCTCAACTATCCCGAGTTGCAATTCACTAAACATAAAAAGTAATTTCCCCATTTTACTAAAGTTCAAGTTTTATAACACCTGGCAGGACAAAATCCTGGGTGAAAAGCTAGAGAACTTATAGAGGTTGATCTTGATGGTAGAACTTGTGAGTTTGAATCTGTGGATCAAAGATGACAGCAAAGACCTCTACTCACAAAAATACTGTGACCATCACAGAAGATACGAAAATTATTCACATTGAAACTCTCCGAAAAATGCATTTTGGTATCGTACAGCAAAGTCAAACCCTGGTTCTATCACTGTTCTGGTTCATCCAGTAAATACATCAGGTCTATTCCCCACATCTCCAGCAACTGTGAAAAAAGGTGGCACCGGCTGAATCATAAAGATAAGCCCAGTACCACTTACCCATACCAGAAGCGAGGATCACTGGATATACAGTGGTTGAGATTCCTGTGTGCCAATGCCTTCTTCTTATTTAAGACAAATTCTTGTAATTTCATCTTTACTTCTGTGCTTGCCACTGCGCCTGAAATGTCAAAAATAAAAAAGATTATATAATCAATTCACATACTTTAAAGAATTTAAATGTCTAAAAAGGTTCAGAATTAAATCTTTGATTTCCAGTCCAAAAGAAGAACTTTTCTTTCAAAGAGAAAAGAACAAAGCGCCTCCAGTAAGGAGCTCTCTCTTTTTTTTTTTTCCCTTTAGCTTTGCATATAATCACAACTTATGTTTGAAAACAGAGATTCAATCAGAGATTTATCACTTCACTATAAAAGAATTTTTGAAGAGGATTTTTACACTTGCATAAAAGTACACTTAGAATAAAGCACTTGTACTAGGTATTCCAGCTTTCTTTTAATCAAAGGTATTTAAGAAAAAGGATCTTGTGTACACTCAAGTTTTTAAATGTCACATCTGCAAGCAGAAGGGGAATGAGACGAATGTCTCATATGTAGAGTCTCGAGAACTCTTGTAAATAGGGACCTCTTTGTTCAAAAGTATCTGTGTACAGTAAGACCTACATAATATTCCAATTCATTTACAACTGTGCAATCTATTTCCTCAAATAGAAAATCTAACATTTAAAAAGAAAGTCAGAGATTTTGTAGCATAGAGTTAAAATGTCAACTGTATAATTTCTAATCATTATTTCCTCCACAATAGAGACCAGTCTGTTTTACTGTGATGATGGATTAAAATTATCATTCGGTTGACAGAACAGATTCACAGGCAGAGTTTCTGACAAAGTAATGCATAGAAAGTTTGGCAAGCAAAACATGTGGAAAACGATGGTTCATCTATACCGTGGCGTAAAGCAGGAATTCCAAAGGAAAATATCTGGGCTACAAGAAAATGAAAAGGCCAGGAAAACTGCCTGCTCCGCTGGGAATAAAAACTTAAAATATGACAGGGTGATCTTTTGTCTCCTGGATCCTACTCAACAATGACATTTGACAGACGGGGGAAACAATTTTTTGTATCTCCACAAGAGAAGAGAACTGCAATATTGCTATAAAGCACTGCCTGAAGATGTAATATTGCTCAACCACTGAAGCCATGTTGAGGAGCTTGAAAATTCACCTTTTTGGAGCCCTGCATTTCTCACTAGCTCTACAAACGTAGGTTTGGCATGTAGCCCAGGGGGAAGTTCAACTGAGGAGCTGGACATAAATTTGTACGAGTGTAGCAAGCCACGAGGCTAGATCAGAATAGGTGACAAATTCAAGGTTAAAGGCCTTATCTCTCTAAAACGTGTCACCTTTACTCTATTAGCATCCTTAAAATAATCAAACATGGTTGTGTTCTGTCAGTTTTGGATAAATCTGACATTATTTAGAAGACTTGAAGCTAAACATTTTTGGATCCCGACATTTACAAAAGCTTCCCTGGCATGTCTTCCTCCTTAATTAGAAGCTGAAAGGCCCCATATATGCTTAACAAGATAAAACCACACAGGCTTCCCATTCCCTGGGCAATGCCTGCCAGAGCCATGGACCAAGCTGTCATGCAAGACCTTCTGACCTTTACTCAGCTCTTGACCCTTGAGTTGAAAGATTAAAAAAAAAAAAAACAAACCACAATTTAACTCACTTCTAGTATACCATACTGGGTTATTTTGGACCCATCTACGTTGTTACAGGCAGAAGCAGTGTGCTATATCCAGTAAAGACGTTAAAGAGGACTCCAAAAGCAGAAAGGGACAACCTGTCACATAAGTGATAGTATACACCATGCAGGCGTATAATCAAAGAGGACAAAAGCAGAAGTCAGATAACAAAACCCCATACATACGGAATAAGCCCACAGGCAGGAAGCAAGACACTCAACCCCAACAAAAGCAAAAGGCATGGCAGAGTAAAAGGATGAGAGAAGGAACTGGAGAGTAAGAGCCCACAAAGCAGCCCTGGCTGGGGGAGCAGCTGTGCGCGGTGGGGAAAACCAACTGTGAAGCTGGCCTATTCATTTTGGAGGGCCTGAGTGTTGAAGAGGAGCAGGGAGTAAAGAGCAGATCAACTGATAAGACTGCAAACAGCAGAGAGCCACAGCAGACAGGATGGCTCTAAAGAGCCTGCACTTTGGTCACAACAGTCCCATGGCAATGCTACAGGCTTGGGGAAGAGTGGCTGGAAAGCTGCCCGGCATAAAAGGACCTGGGGGTGCTGGTTGACAGTCAGCTGAATATGAGCTGGCAGTGTGCCCAGGTGGCCAAGAAGGCCAACGGCATCCTGGCCTGTATCAGAAACAGTGTGGCCAGCAGGAGCAGGGAAGCGATCGCCCCCCTGTACTCGGCACTGGTGAGGTCGCACCTTGAGTACTGTGTTCAGTTTTGGGCCCCTCACTACAGGAAAGACATTGAGGTGCTGAAGCATGTCCAGAGAAGGGCAACGAAGCTCGTGAGGGGCCTGGAGCACAAGTCTTATGAGGAGCGGCTGAGGGAACTGGGGTTGTTTAGCCTGGAGAAAAGGAGGCTGAGGGGAGACCTTACCACTCTCTACAACTACCTGAAAGGAGGTTGTAGTGAGGTGGGTGCTGGTCTCTTCTGTCAGGTGGCTGGTGATAGGATGAGAGGAAATGGCCTCAACTTGTGCCAGGGGAGGTTTAGATTGGATATTAGGAAAAACTTCTTTACTGAAAAGGTTGTTCGGCATTGGAACAGGCTGCCCAGGGAAGTGGTTGAGTCACCGTCCCTGGAAGTATTCAAAAAGCATGTAGACAGGGCACTTCAGGACATGGTTTAGTGGGCATGGTTGATGGTTGGATTCGATGATCTTAAAGGTCTTTTCCAACCTAAATGATTCTATGATTCTTTGAAAGAGCCAAGAGACTGAGCCAGGTTACTACCGCAGAGACAAAACCAAATTACATACTGTCCCAGGATCAAACAGTATCTGACTATAAGATAAGGCAAGGGTAGTGGAGAGAGAATAAGGGAGGGCATAAGCAGGACCAGGCTCTTGCAGAAGGAGGAGGCTGCATGACGCAAAAGCAGAGGAGCAGAACAAATGGAAATTAACAGGAGAAAGCCCTTAATGATAGTGTGGGCTGATCACAGCTGGCCAACTTGTAGGAGAAAGTCCAAGACAAGCCATAGTCCAAAGCTGCCTGAGCTGCAAGAGATTGAACAGTTCATGCCCAGAAGAGCCTGGAAACACCAACGCACAGGACCAGTTCTATGTTCAATCCTAACAGCGGAAAGACAGGACGACCAACTATCACTTCTTATCCTGCACAAAAAAACACCTTTACTTTCATATACATTTTCCTTCCTTTTGTGGAAGTCATGCTTTTGATCAAAAGCTTTATGATAGCAGATATTGGTTCATGATGGACAGGTTAAGGCTCCCAAGATGAGAACACAAGGAACTGATATTATGTTAATCTAAACCGATTTGTGATTTGCCTTCTAAAAGGTACAAAACAATATATTTTGGCTTACAGTGACAGAGGAAGGAGGGAGAATAAACTATACATCTACACTCTTCCTATTTCAGATCAGGACAGTTTTAGCTGTGTTGCACTTAGCAAAATTTTCTGATGTGAGAAAAATAACTTAAGTATCCTTAAGAGCTGAGGTGCTATAATGATTATACACCACAGTACTTCTTAAATAAAAAGTAATTTAAAAATAAAACTGTAGCCATGGGAACAGGCTCTTCAACTAACGTCCCCAAATTCTGTTTTTTCCTCTACACCTATGTGTTTCATCCAAAAGGTGCTTCAATGCTTTTGCCATTTTACAAAGATTCAGTCATTTTTATTTATTTGCAAATTACTTTAATGAGAATAGCCAGATAAAAGTTTTGCAGGAAGGCCCAGCAAAACATTGATACAATATCAACAGCTGATGAGAACAGCAGGGTGAAGAGGAAATGCTTATAGTTTTCATCCACTTTGAACGGACTGCCTTTACTTTGGAAAAATAACACAAAGTGGCCAGAGGACAATGGACACGTGGCAGCCACCCAGGCACCAGAGTAGCAAACTTGCATTATCATCACCTTTAGTTACTCCTCAATGTTAAACTGCTTCTTTTGAGTAGATTCTGGTCCTTTGGTCTTTGTAGTATTTAAGGCGAATGAAACCCAAACCAAACACACACAGACATGTTGGACCTCCTGTGAACTGCTTTTATTGGGGTAGGTCTGTGTGTTGCCTCATTTCAGCTGCAGCTTAAAGTCTGCCATTGCAAGATGCACATGCAGGCAGTGGGGAATTCAACCGTCAAGGTAATTTTTTTTAGTTTCCTAGGCCCCAGTCCTTTCCTACTAGAAACATTCTTCTTGGAGCTTTATCTTGTTCCTGGTCCCCAGACAGCATCTCATCTCCTGGTACCCTTCATCCCTCTCCACTTCTTCCATCACAGGCTTCTTTATTTCATCTGAAATGAAGACCTAACGAGTTGATAGTAAAACTTGCCAAGGTATTTTTTCTCCCATTCACTGCTAAAAGAAAAACGAACAAGCAAGCAAAGTGTCTTTGATAAGGGAAATTGTGAGGCCATAATCATTTCAGTGAATCTTGTTGAAGTGCATAATGACACGTAGGAAAGCCAACCACAATCTGTAACCTCATGAAAGAAGTACTTTCTGAATGAAAACACTTTAAAGCTAGGAACTGAGAACTCGGCTACATCTTAAAAGAGTGAAATTAAGAAAAGTAAAAGAAAAAGAAATGCAGTGTGCATCTGGTGTATTTTATGGGCTTAATATTCTGCCTCCATTAGGAATGCTGCCAAAAATACTTCAAAAAAATGTTAAATCAAGTAAAGAGATGATACGCTTCCTTTTGAAAAATGCTAAAAAGGCATTTCGTAAGACAAAAATGAAGATAAAGCATAGAAATACATTTCTCTGTTACCCTCAATACATCCTAACAGTTTACATAAGCTCCCTGCGCAGCCAAGCTCTGTAGAGAGACTACCGTGAAGGCTTCTCCAGTTTTATAAAACTGTTTTATGGCTTCCATTCATCTGCTCTACCTGTCATCACTGGAACAAGTGAGCTTTTGCTACTTACTTTCTTTTCCTTTCTCTTTATTTTTTAGCTGCTGAAGTTTCTGCTCTCGGTGCTGCTTCTCCAGCTCCTGCTCCTGTCGGTGCTGCTCTAACTTCCTCTGGTGCTCCAACAGCTCCTGCTGATGCTTCATTGCCAGCATCTCCTGCTGCTGCTGCAGAGAAGGGACAAGGGGCAAATGAGCAAATTAACAGTCAGACTTCCCAGAGCTAAACCAGAAGCTGCTATCAGGTGAGAATAAAGTTGCTTAATTTATAGAAACAGCAAAAACAGCATTTTCCTCATCTAGAGGCTTCTGCACCACAACTCACTTCATGCAGCCCCATTTCTAGTTCAGGACAGCACTTATGCTAAACCATAGGCACTATATCCTCCAAGCTTCAGGGAATGGTCTGCTTACAAGCACAAGCATCCTGTTCAGAAAGCACCTAATGTGAGAAAGTGACAAAAAGCTTCTGTCCAAATAGGTGCTCTTCCCCAACCACTTTGCTGCTGCCAAAGGGTGCAGCTGGGTCCCCACTTCTGCTCCACCAGCTGTCTGCTGCCACCGCTGCCCTGCTGGAGCCTGGTGCCCAGATCCTGCGCTGAGCCAGTGCAAACCACTACTCCAGCTGGGTCTTCATTTTCTCTCCATCGTCTGTTTTAAGTAAAACTCCATTATGATGCTTTAATTACGAACACTCATATGTTCACCATGTACAAACCCTGTTTTGAAGGAATATCATTGAGCTCATCAAGTTGGCAGCAAAATATGCCATCATCAACGCAGGCTTTGCAAGACCAGTTCAGTTCCCTTGTGCATATGATTTTTTGAATAGGCATTTAATTATATGACTCTGCACTCTTATTTCTCCAAGGGTCCTTCTCCCTCTCTCTCTCTGTATATAGAGGAGTTCCCATGGACTGGGACAACTATATCTTTTTAACTTCATCGAACGCTGGTCACTTCCCATCTGCTGTGTAAACCTCGCACCCCAAGCTAAATGCAAAAGCACTAGCTGCCTTGTGGGCATGATCACCACCCATTTCTGAACCTAATTATAAAAGAATTGATTGCTTATAAAAACAATTTCCAACAATCTCTTAAGGAAGTATTTACCCCAGCCCTCTCAACTCACACATATTCACAGAAGGAACTGAGAGATAGGCTGCCTAATTAAGACTTGAAGCACCAAAGGCTCCTGCCCTGTCCACTGTGCAAGTCCTCACGTTGGATCTCCAAATCCCAGCACCTGGAAGATGTGCATGGACACACCAACCTCCTGGGAAATTTGGGGTGGACCTCCCTGGCCCAAAGCATCCTTTTTGGGCCCACGAGGGATGATTTCCCCAGGGACTGGAGGAAGGGGTTTGATCCATTGGGTCCTGGGGCAGTACCTGTCAGTGCTCAGAGAACACCCCACATCTTGACAGCCAGCCAGGAGCAAGCTAGGCTGTGAAAAAGCAGATGACAAATGACAAGTCTCAGCAGCTTGCAACTTGGCTAGATGTGAAGGGATCTCCATGGGGCTTGCAAAAGGCGATTCCCCTGGCACAGGGCTTCTCCCTTGAGTGCCACTAAATACTGCTTTTTCTTAAAGGCCTCCCAATTTCATTTGCACCCTCTCCAGCAAGATACATGCTAAAGCCATCTACCTGGGCTGATCTGATTACGCTTGCAAGCTCCCCTGAACACAGGAGCACGCCGGCTCCCTGCTGCCCCGATCACCTTACACCCGCCCCGCACTCTTTACATTGGCAGCTTATAAACTAGCAGATTGATTTTAAGCTGGCAACCTTAACCTTCAAAACCCTTACTGCTCTGGCGATAGATGAGATTTCTCTGAAGCTGGACTTAATGGGTGGCTGTGCTCAGATACCACCCACTGCTCCAGGTTCACAAAATCCTGTATATGGAAAGGGATCAGGGCAAGCCATGGCTATTAAGACAGGGAACTTGCTCCCTACGAGAACATGTCTCACTCCACCCCTCTCCAAACCCTGACAGCATGTGCGTACGCAAGACTCTCACCCCACATACACTGATCCTTCCTTCTCCCTTTGCACATTTTTCCATTTATGCTTTTGACAGCATTTTCTTATTTTAATTTGTGATATTGTACAGTTGTACTATCCAATACTTCAGCCACGGATACACTATAGATGATACACATAAAATTATACCATTCTATACAAAGATGCAAAAAAAAAAAAAAAACCAAAAAAACCCGTAAGAGGTACTTTACAATCTGCCTAGCTATCTGCTGGAAACTCTTGATGGAGGAGTCCCTGCTGCTGCCAGTTCCAAGCAGGCAGACTGTTGTAAAACACCGAACCCCAGTTAGCAGAATTTGCAGTGATTGCACCTATGTTTCCCTTCCTAATTCTATTGAATTTTATGTAAACAACAAGAAACCCAGACTCTAAAAACCTACAAAAGGAAAAAACAAAAAAAACCCTAGAGAAAACTAGTTATTTTTGTTTTATAATTAAGCAGCAGCTTCCACTAACACATCTCCATTTGGAGAAAGAGTATTTTTTCAGACTTCCAACAAGTCCACCACATGGTGGGCTTTTATAACCTAGCCATAGAAAGTATGCAAATGAACAATATTTAATGCACAATATGTTAAAACAGGTTTTGTTATTTTTATGAAATCAGGAGCCTTTTCTCTCCATCTGCAGTCTCCTAGGCTTTGCGTGCTATGCTTCCTGCAATGGTTTACATACATTAGGATGCTTTAGAAAGAACTGTGCTTTCATTGACATCTGTAGTGAAATGTAAATGAAAAGACCAATTTGTATCTGGATGGCTTATAGAAGTTTCATTAGAGATGTATTGTTTCTGCTGATTTTGACCCCAGTTTCCACAAAGCCTATTCTTAATATAGTTTTCAAATCTTTTCAAAGTTGGGAAAAAAAAAAAATAAAAAAAAAATGAAGCAACCTTTCCAATCATATCCATGAAAAGCGAAAAGAAATCACTTTGTTGGTGTCTGCTGTAACCTCAGAAAATGACTGAAGAAAATCCATTTGAGTGCTCTGTCTGAACTGCGATGTCTTCTTATGGCATGAATACTTCTCAATACTCAGGGCTGAAAACAAACTACACAGACAGTATTTGACGGGAAATACATGGTGCAGGCTCAGCAAAACGGAGGGGCACTGGCAATGGAGTGCCTTTACCAGTTTACCAGCTCGGGTGATCGCGCTGCACAGACTGCATCCACATTTCACAGCCACTCCAAGGACCTCGGATAAGGATTGGAGGTGCTAACCCAAGGAGAGGCTTGCATTGCTCGTCCTTGCTGCTACTGATACCCATCTTGTTATAATAGAGCCAGAGGGAATGCAACTATCACATCAAATCAGTTTTCTATGCAAAGAGGCCCTTCTTAGCTTTAAAACTCACTTAATGCTAGACTGTGCCCTTATTTTCTATTTTGGGGAGTTTACAATTTAGGTTTTTTTATTTAAAAATGGATTTTTCTGCTGACGCTTTGTGAAAAGACCCATAAGCAGCAAGAGAACCCACCACCGACTAACAGGAGAAGCAGGAAATCTGCTAACATACAAAAAGTTGTCCCATACACAAAGTAAACTGAAACTCCAGAAAAATATGAGCTTCTGCTTCAGTTAAAGCAGTTGAGGCAAATTTTAGCAGGTAGCAAGCATTCAGACCTATGTGTGATCAACTTCAGCGAGGTCTTACCCCCCTCCCGTGCCACACATCAAACTTGTTCTGCCAAGGGAATACCCACACGCTGTGGGCTGTCTGGCATTTAACCTTCCCTTGACTATCTCAGTGGAAAAGAAAAAAGCCTACTGATGTCTAAAGGCAAAATGTTTCAGAGCTGCATTTGAGTAGGGTGCAATCTCCCATGCTCAGGTCTTTTGGAAAGTGCCTAAGTTAGGAATTCATAAGCATCTCTTGAACTGCAATTCATGGCATACCAAGAGATGCTTAGGTGGCTCTGATAAGGATTATTAATTACCAAGTGAGATCATGCTCACGTACCACATAATACATTAGATTTCTCTTGCTGGCAAATGAATCAACGCCGACTCCACAACACCCGTGTGTTAACTGCACATAGCTGGAGCAGTGTGTTTTTTCCCCAACTGTAATGAAGTTTAAATATTTGAGAAATACAAAGTGATACACCAAGGGAAATCCCTTGCATTCAGACTAATTCAACTATCAATTTGAGGAGCATATCGTGTGACAATCATGCACACTGTATTAGGGAGTGCAGCTAGGAACATCTGAATTAGGTGCCCTTGCCAAAATAATTATTTATAAATATTTATAACTATGGGAATTCCTGCATATGTTTAATGTCACTGCTTCCACTATTTATGAAAACTGCACAAATGTTCAACTGTACCTGTAGTTAGTGGTGTTGGTGCTCCTTTAGCATATATTAATATATTAATAAATGTAATAAGAAGAATGTAGAGCATTTCCAGGTATTTATCACCTGTCAGCTAGCCATGAGGACTCAGTGGTGCAGTGGATTTTCTCATCACATTCCTCAATTGTCTTCAGTCCTCAAGCATGTCTACCTAGAAAGGGGACCGACTCCTTATCAGTAAGCACACCATCAACTTCCACTGCACGAAGAAACCTCTTTTTAAGCAAAGCAGAGCTAAAACAGTTTCCTTTAGTCATTACAACAGAAGTGGAAAAGTAGTGCTCCAAAATCTTTCAGCAGCCTCAGCCCAGAAGCCAGCCAGCGCCCTCCCGGGAAGCGCATGCTGCTGACAGCCAAGATCCCATTGACCAGAGAGAATGAGGATGTACTTCATGAAGACATGTTGCATTAAGATTTCCATAACCACTCCTCAATTTGCTAAATGAGTAGCAAGAATGTGGGTCCCTCCTGCATCCCCGTACCTTGCAGACACTACCTTATTCTTCCCCCAGAAGCCAGGCACTGCTCTCTGCCCATGCTCCTCTGCTTCTTCCTTCCCATGTAACTGTCTTTTTAAAGGTGCTTCTGTCATTTACTTCACCCACCATGGTAAAAATGATTAAAATCTGCAAAGCAGGAGAGGTTTTGAAGCTTATACTGTGGCTCTTAGGTTTTATAATATATATTTTGAATAACTTACTGCCATTAGTTGAAGGCAGCGTAAAACTATCTGTACTCAGACAGCTCACCCTTACTCATGCAGATAATCACACATGCAAGTCTGAGTGAACAACAGTTAGCATACTTGTTCCCAATAAACATTTCCTGGGATCCAAAGTAGCTTAGTGTTGTGTCCAACTCCTAACTTGCATCTCAATCTATGCCTGAGATCACCTACTGAAGGTGCTCCAGCATGGTGGGATGTCACCCTGAGCACTTTTACTGCTCTTTCCTATTTGCAGGTGATTCCTACTTCCTCCCAGCACAAGGCAGCTAGGGTATGAAGAAACACAGATGAAAAGGTAGCCTAATCCTCCACCTATGGGTCAGCATTCCTCCTCACACGTACATGTGGTTTCCATCTCAGACCAAGGTCTTTCTGGCACGGTCCAGCTTGTCACGATTCCAGTCTGAGGACTTCTTCTGGGCAAGCTCAGAGACTTTGAGCAACTGTTTCACCTGCCGCCCTTCACCTGAACACGAGGTTGGCCTTCTGATGCAGGCAATAGCTTCAAAGAAGTTGTAAGGATGTATAAGTTAAATACTAGCTTCAAACCTGACAACTTAATGCTAGACAAGACCAAAAAAAACCCAAAGCAGACCTTCTCAGCACCCCCTGAACTTGTACGCTTAAAGGCTGAGTTAAGGCATAATATAGGAAACGCTTTTGGAAGCTTCACATAATTGTCCTCTCACCTAGCAGTCAACGAGGCTGGGGTTTTGGTGCAAATAGTGTTTTCGAGGTAAATCATCTGCCACCCTCTTTGGCAAAATTCTAGTTTTGATGCACTAAATCAGGGATTCACAAGGATCTGGAGCTCAGATTATGTGAAAATAAAGGAAAATCGTAGGTGATGATCAAGAAAGAAATCGCCAAAACACGTACACATCAAATCACCCCCCAAAAAATCATTAGCTGTGGATGAAAGTAAAACATGGATGTCGACAGATTTCTGGAGAACTGTTGTATTGGGTTATTTTAGAGCAATCTCAATGCTGGCCATTCCTTTGGCTGGACTCTCTGCTTCATGTTCTCCCCATCCTGTTTACTGAAGTCTCAGGCTGTGGCTCCAGTTTCAGGATTTGCTCTCTTGGCTCCATCATGGCGTGTTTCAGATATCTCCTGGAGCACCGGAGGCTAGTCAAAATTAATCAGTTGTACTGGGAGACGGGGCCGGGAGGGGAAAATTGTGGTTTTCAGTAGAAGCCAAGACACAAAAATCTCAAAGCACAGCTCAGAAGAACGAACGTCTATCATCTCTTTTCTTGGACACGTCAACAGCTGAACATACATTCGGTGTGCCCCCTTCCAGCTATCAGGCAGGCTGACAGCAGGTAGTCCCGTGCCAGAAGTTCCCGTGGGCAGCATCTCTTTACTATGCAGAGAAACAATCTTCCCAGCCGACAGCTTCCTGGGCAAGAGACTGATCTTGGTTAGACATATCCTACTGAGAATGTCTGGTGTTCAAGTTTATGAGGCTCAAATGTCTCCAGGAAGGGGAACGATGGTTATGTTCCCTCATCACCAGCTCTAGGTGAAAAGATCCCACGTTATTAGTTTGGCAGCTTACATATGGATATATAATTTTGTATCCCAGTTTCCTTCCCATCCCATTACTGCTCACCTCTCCTAAAAGGCTGAAAACTTGCACAGCAGCTTCATCCCTCTAAGGCCTGAATATCTGCAAAGGTATAGCACTGGGAATGCAATCGTATGTGCCTTTTGCTCCCTGACTGCCACTCCAGTTTAGTTTTTACCTTTTCTCCAGAAACAGAGTATCTGAGAGCCTTTATAGAAAGCAGTGAGCTCCATTTGTAGTACCCAGCACATTCAGTTCCTTCTCCCATTTCCCCCTCAAAAGGTGGAGAAAACTCCTTTGCATTCACCTCTGCTGTGCTTTACATGCTTATTATTGAACAGGAGAACAAATTCGTACACCTTGCACCAGGAGCAGGGAAAATCCATCCAACCATGGATGGCACAAAAGGATCTCTGTAAATCAAAGAACCATATAAATTGTCCTGTAAAGGAAGGAGCCCCAGATGTTTAATGCTAAATGAGATTTTATCATGCCATAAGTGATCAGACCACAGTCCTCAGAGGAGCAGTTATGTCCTCTGTGAACTGTTTTGGGGTGCAAGGAGCAGAGGAGCTGGAATGGTAATAGGCTAAAATCAATACTAGAAGTAGAGATTTAGGACACAGAGATCCTGTAATGGGAGCAGCTAGAGGAGCCACCACTGGGTTTTGGTCATTTCAAAGAAGGAAATATGAATAAAGAAAGGGAGGAGCATGTCTGTGTCCACTGATCCACCATTCCTGATCACCTGTGTGAAGAGAGACCGAACCAGAAAGCTGGCAGCTACGGGAGACCTCACCAAAGTGTTCCTGCCAGGCTTCTCAAACAACCAAGGGAAAAAAAAAGGGGGAAAAGCAGCAGCAAGGACAGTACTTGCATCCACAGCACCACTGGCAGTGTGGCTGCTGACACACGGCATCAGCTGCCATTCCCATGCAATTTCGGGTTCAGCTCCGTTTGACAGAGGTGTGGACGTGGGGGTGAAGCAAACTGCAAAGTGCCACTCTTCAAATGACACGAGGCAGTGACAGCCTCAGTACCTGCAGTGCCTGGAGAAAGGCTGCATACTAAAAATGAATGTTCAACATCATCTGATGCTTGTGCAAGCGCTGCAGAAGTATCGTATTTAAAGGTAACATGTCACCAATGGAAATACCAAATATTTATCATTTTTACACACCACCACCAGTTAAACAGGAAAGTTAAACATGGAGATTAATCCAACAACATTGTTCATATTGTGTGTATGAGTGAAGTTATTCACAAGATGATTTATGTTTTAAATGCAACTTAATTCTCCCACACACCAGCTCAATGTTGTTGAGAGACCATATGCAGCAACAGAAACGAAAAGTTTATGAATATTAATTTTTCAGCGATGGCATATATTAACAGGTCAATATTCCCAGCATAATAGCAGGATCCACTTGGGTATTTCTTTACTCCTGCCCTGATTCTCTACGTGTTCTCTTTGACTACTTCCAATCTATTTTATCTAGTTCAAAAGTAAGATAAAATTGGAGTTGAAAATTCAGATGTGTGAACTGCAAAATATTCCTTCTTCTGCTGTTTATTTTGAAATTCCAGACTGAATAGAGACCATAAGG
>VYZV01033779.1:130795-141899 GCA_013401275.1 Pandion haliaetus | reverse complement strand
CCACACAAACCCATAACAATCCTTTATAACCAGTTTTGGACAGGAGCTTTGCCAAAAGCCAGCCGGTAATGAAGCATCTAGGAAAAACTGTTCAGTGATTCGGTGACAGGCTGGACTTACTGCAACCACTAAAGGTGCAAATGCATCTCACAGGCAGTGTGGGGATGCTGTAGAGCAGGCAGCGATAGAAAGCAGGTGCCCAAATGGTGACTATGCGAAGACTTGCCTCAGTTGTTCAAACTCTTAAGTGGGACAAACCTGAAGCACAACCAAGACTAAGGTAGAGAACAGTAACGTGTACCAAGAGGACCTGTAACTCAGCTTCATCATGAGATGTATGCTAAGAGAAGAAAAAAGGGAAAACTATCACGTAGATTATCCATGTAGTAAAGATCAGTTCTTCACTTACACAAAAAGCATCTCCCTGAAGACAAGGGGGCTGTCATAAAAAAGGGCAGCAACAGACATGTACAAAAATGCCTTTGCAATAACTGAACTCAGCTTCCTTCTGCTAGAAAAAATTACTGCCATCCCGTGAATGACTAAAAATTTCTAAATTCCACCTGAATAAGTTCTGAATTTCACATGTACTCCGTACATTTGCCACATTTAATGCCTTGTTCTACAGAGCAATCACTCAATAACTATTCTGATACCTTTGAACGAACATTATCTGCAGAATAAAAGAGGCTAACCTTTCAAAAATATTGAGCTTCAAGAACATTGGAAAATTAAGGGTTTGGGTTTTTTTACTTGGTTGGTTGGAGTTTGTATTTTGTCCAGTGTTTCGTTTCTTAATATTTAAGATGTGTTTGTGCAAGGTTGGGAGGAAGTATCAGCAGCATCGCTGAAGCTGGATCAGTCACACATCTGCTAAGACACCTACTCCACATGAAACCATTACCCAACGTTTGCCCAGGATCCACAGGGCTCCCACATGGGCCTGGGGAGGGCTATGAGATCTCACGGGAGTAGAGATGCCAACCTACTACAAAACCATCAGTACAAGCCACCGTGAGGCCAGCCCCAGCGGGACAGACAACTTTCAAAGCAAAAATAAAGGCAGTTTTACTATACAAAAGCTGTTTTCTCCCTGCCTACAATGAACTAGGTGATGAAATAAACTCCAATTAAAAAAAAAAAAAAAAAAAAAAAAGCATGGAAAACGTTTAGGAACTGCAAAAGGCTTAAGGAAAAGTTTTACTAAGATGGAACGCCAGCTTTCACCACCTGTATGTCTCCTGTGAAAATAGTACTTGAAGAGAAACTTCCATTTTATACAAAATTAAACTCATATTTCACTTCAAGCCTCATCATTAAACCCCAAATCTCATTTCAGCCACCTCCTCAAGGACGTGAGACAGGAACGCAGAACAAGTTGACTCTGTCCTTCCAAGCAGCGTGTCCTCTGAGGTCACCTGAAATCAACTGTAAACTGTTAGAAATAAATGAAGACCCTGTGCTGAATGCGGCACGCAGCCCTGGTCACACAAGCCACTTCACTGCCACCCTTCTGTGCCATCTCCCAGAGAAAGCCAGAACAATACCCGGCAAATGCCAACACATAACCTCTATCAGGACATTAGTATCATCAATCCCAGAGAAAGAGTTTTAATAGGTTTTTCCCCAAATGCTATCCATTTATGTATTTTTGTCAGTAATGGAGAAATGCTTAAGAAGTTGACGCTGGTAAAATCTGAAGGTAAATGAAGCATACAGGCACAGAAAAAGTGTTTGGTTTTTTTTTTTTTTAAAGTGAGATAATTCAGAAAAATCTGGGGAGTTTGGTAAGATGGCCCCATGTAAACCAAAATGTGCTGTCCTGCTCCCAAGGGCAAGGCCACAATGCAGGTACAGGGACCACCAGAAAGGCAACTCCATCCTAGACGGCAGCTCCTTGGAAAGGGGGATGTTGAGCAAAGTGGAGAGGTTTAAAAAAGCACAGCCAGGCCAATGCTGCTGGAGCTGAAGGTGGAAAACAAACAAACAAACAAAAAAATCACGTACCAAGAGATGAATGTAGAAATTTTGCTCGGTCTCCACAAGACCAATTTCAGGGCAAACTTCATCACTTCTTCAAAAGCAGAGAAATGTAGTTTAGTAGAGAAATGTAACAGTGTACGAAATGGAAAGCACAGTAAAACAAAATACCACTGCTTTTATTTGAAAATAAAGATGCAAAAAAGAAGGGGGAGGGTGTTACAGAGACAAAATTATCTGAGTTGAATTACTTAACATTTCTGGAGAAGAGGGGCTGTGGTTTCATGTACCCCACAGCTGGCCATTCCTCTGGAAACCCCGGGTGCCCAGGTACTCCTCCGAGGCTGGGAAAGCAACACTACCCAGCCGCCCACTGAGCCCAGGGCTGCAGCAGACACCCAGTGCCCTGCCACGGCATCCCTCTTGCCCAACAGCCTGCGGGCAGGTCCTTCCTGCGCCCACAGGGTGCAGGGGCCACCTCCTGCTCCCCATCGCCAGCTCCGTCACATAAGACCCCCCAAAAGCAGGCAGCAGGGTTGCAGCAGTGCAGTAAGCGTGCAAGAGCAGCGGGCTTTCCCCTCCCTACACTCAGCTTGTGCCAGGGAGGAGAAAACTTTTTTTTTTGGATGGAAACATTTTCTGCAAAAGGTCACATTACTGGAAGTGTTGCTATTTTTCAACCCACAAGCTCTTCCTTCCCTCCACTTCCCTATTGTTTTCCTTCCTGTGGCCTTTTCCCCCGCTCCCCTCTCTCCCCTGCAGCACCAGAGTTGGGATTCTTTGCCATGGGTCACCGAGCCACAGCCGGGGATTTCGGGGAGAACACCAGCTCTCGCCTATAGACAACCACTCATACCCATCTAAACAATATGTTCCTAAGGCCTCCTTGGGAACGGCCGAAGCTTTCCTGTGTGGTTGGTACCGTGGTCAGCCCCTTCCCATTCCTGCCCACGGAGCATCCCTATGGCAACTGCTGCAGCTGCTCGCACAGAAAAAACTCTTCATCCATCTTCCCCGCACGCGAGTGGGAGCTGACAGCTCAAAACCAGCCCTGCGGAGGCTATCTCGTTTCACGGACTATCGCTTCAGAAACTTCTCATCTTATATGCGATGCTTTAAATTAGATCCAGGTTTGCCAGGATTTCGGAGTGATAGAAGAACGTTTTGGATTCCTCCAGCACTGCTCAAGCTCAGGCAACCCCGTAATGGTCCTATATCTATGCGGTACCTACCCCAGCAGCACCATGTATGGGACAAAAGGTGCAATCTGAAACTATCAGGTGTTCCAAGGACTGTGGGAAACAGGATATGTCCTGGAAAAGTAAGAGAGTGAAGTTTCCATGCCAGCAAAAATCCCATTACTGTGTTGGATATATACGGAAAATGGGGAGAGAGAGAACAAAAAACCAAACCAAACCAAAAAAGGAGTCCTAATGCAAACTAACATGGATTTGTACAAAACAAGCAAAAAAAGCCCCCCAAAAGCATTCCACCTTCAAAAATATGATGCACCATGGCTATCAAAACCCCATTTTAACCATCTGCATGTGGATATTATATCCTAAGAATTACTAATACAATTACTGTGTGTAACAAAAGACGCACAGTATTTATTCCTGGAATAGTGGCAATTTTATAGGGTGGCAAATAGAGGAACTCCAGGGGCTGCCGCACCATTTCACCAGGGGCAGCAGCTTTCCAGCACAAATCAGATCCACCTTTAAAAGAAGCCGAAACAGAATTGTACAACTTGGCTTGGTCTTACTCCACTAAATCAAACCTACAGCAATCACTCCAACATAAGGATGTAGACACACCTGACCATCAGCAATGCACGGGATCCATGTGGAAATGATGTCCAGGCAAGCGCTGGATATGGACACGAGCACAGCACTGCTGGAGCTCCCCTCTTACTCCCCCCCTTCCAAATTTATAGACAAATACCCCAGAGCTCCAAAACTCCTCGAAGATAATCTTGAATATGATTTAATGCAACTTTAAAGCCCTCAAGGCTCCAGGAAAGCTCGAAATAGTTAATCCTAGAGGATCAAACCCAGTGAGTCAGTAAACCAAACAGTGCAGCGGGTTCCGTGAATCACAAGCCTTTTAAATGCATTGACTATTTTTATGTCCAGCCGAAGATTTCTGAGCACCTGGCAATAACATCTCCCATCTTTTATACATGTGGACTAAAGGTCAGTGTTACTAATACGGAGGTAGCAATCACTCACTCCTGCTCACCCACTCCCCACGTAAATCTGTTTATCCGCAATACAGCTCACTGAATTTGTCAACACTATTCAGGCTAAATGCAATTTTCCTTGCAATCCGCATGCATTTTCCTACACACACCTTTACGATCCAACTACCGTGTTTTCTAAAAGCAGAAAATAGAAGCTTTCAACATGTTAAAATAAATCCAATTTCAACCAGAAGGAACACACTACTGCTTGTTATCACAACTACTTGTGATAGTGTCTTCTGATAAATTAATCCTGCTTTACTCCCTAATAAGAGCCTTAACTTGCACCATGCTGGATAACGGTGCCGAGGAAACTTGACAAACCTCCCATTTCCCCTCCAAAGGGACTCATCCCCCCTGAAACGCCGGACACGGGGCGCCAGCTGCAGCGATCGCGACCACAATTCCCATTCAGACTCTCAGCGGAGGCTGCGTCATCCCTGACTCTTACTATTTCAGTCTCAACCCCCCCCCCATTTGAAATGCCATGAGTTCCCCACAGAAGCGGCGAGTGCTTCTGACCTACAGAGCCCTCCCAAAAACAATAAAACCTTCTCTGCTTAATGAACACATCAACAAAACAAAAAAGCCTGTATTCTTATGAATATTTTATGGTAGACTAGAAAATTGCTTTTATAGGTTCTGCCTTGAGAACATATTAATACAATCAGATTCATGACGTTAGCAAAAGCACAAAGACTTATTCAGAGTTTTAATGAGAAATGCCAAACCCATGAATTAGAAGACAAGATCGCGATTATGAATAATAAACTATCTCATGTTCTCCCTTCCTTTTCCTTCCCTGTAGGAACAGAAGCAGAAAACAGGAGGAATTTTTTTAATTTTTTTTTTTTTAACCTAGGCATGTAGGGACTTTTTTTTTCATGACCAAGCTATCATTATTTTTATACCAAATTAGAAACACTCTGCTGGCTTTTCCCTCCCAAAATAAATAAAACATGGCTGTGATCAAAGACTGCCTGTGTGTTGTACGTTAATTAAGACCTAAAGCATTCTAGTCCCTATCGATTGCCGGCACAGAGTGGCCTCGTGGTTGAGATTGTAAATTTGACATCTCACAGCTTGGCCATAACACCACTGAGTGGAAGTCATCTTAAATACGTTTAAGTTGTTAAAACACATTTACTGTAAATAAACTGATAAGCTCAAACCTGAAAGCAAGGGTGCGTTTCCTATACAAAATATTTGACATTAAAATCATTTCACATAAAGGCTGCAGATAAACACATTATCAGAGAAGTCATATGTTGAGTTTCTTCCATGTTCCAAAACGGAAAATAACTTCTCTACAAGTTCTGAGCATTTTCGAAGGGATTAGGGGAAGGTGACACTACTTAGATATTACATTATTTAAATAAAACTAACAGTAGGAACTGTACTTTCTTTCCCTTCTCTGATACACCATTTTAATGCAAGTCCCTAAAGGACTAAAATATAGAAGGACTGAGTCCTGAAAACACACTAAAATGTACATTAAAACAAAATTTCCGTACCAGATGGACACGGGATATTTGATGCAAAGATTTAAAAATTCAAATCTCGTTTCAACATAACCTTTACTTAAGCTGTACTTTAAAAATATTTCCCAAACTAGTTTTAAAAAACAAACAAACAAAAAAAAAAACCAAACAACCAAAAAAAAAATCAAAAGCTGTTGCCAGACAGACTCTTTTTTTCTTCGTGCGCCCCCCCCCCCCGGCCTTTTCATTTAAGCAGCACAGAAAACTGCACCTCTCACATTTTAAAGACATCACCACCTTCAAATGGACAGTGTATGAAACGTTTTCCCCGAGACCTCCCTCTCCCTCCAGCATGAAGCGAGTCCCAACTGAATTTACACAGCTCCTTCCCAGCCACCCTGCTCCCCTTTACTTGGCAATTCCCTTCGGCTTGAAGGGAGAAATCGCATCAACCTCCCCAAATCTGCTGCAAAACCCCAGGGATGAGTGTCTGGTCAAGGCTGGAAGAAGAAAAGCAGCACCCCCCTGCCAGCCCCAATAGTATATATAAAGTACAGACATACCACCATGTGTCTGTGACAGAGTGAGCTTAGGAGACAGAGTGCACAAAACCCCGATAAAAGAGCATTTCAGCTCCTACAGTAACTCTATAGTCCCTGGTGCCTTTCCAAATTGCTGCACACCAGGGAGGGGATGTTCCTCTGGACGGCTGCGGCTGAACCTCCCCGGCCAGGGCTTTCCAGAAACCATTGACTCAGCTTCTCCCCCACCCCCACCATCTCCCATCCTCTCTGGACTTGGGCTTTATTTCTAACTAATGAGTTCGCTTTCTAATTACTGGCGTGCAAGCGTTGCCCTCCAGACAGATTCTGCCAATAGCAGCATGTCAGCCTTTCAGCACACACAAAAAAATAAATACAAAACCAAGAGCCCGTGCTCAGCATCCCCAAACTCTCGGTTGCTGCTGTCGGAGACAACCCCATCCCGCCCCGCCGAACCAGCGCCATCCCAGCACGGTGTGAGTTGCAGGACACTGAGCAAGCGTGTGCATGGACCTCCCCCTCTAAGCATTATTTTCAGCTGCTTTCATCCCTGGGCAGAAGCAAAAAAATCATGTGTTTATTCCACTGATTTTATTTCCTGGGGGCTGCCCTTGCTGTCTGGCAACAGCTTTTGATTTTGAAAAAAATTCCTATATTTTGCAAAGCCTTCAAATACCGGGTCGTTGCTGGCAGAAACAACTTTGGCATGTCAGGAGCACGGCGCAGGCAGGCTTCAAAGCTACAAAATACTGTTTCTAAAACCCACTGCCTTCATTTTGCTTGAAATCAGCCTGGAAAGGACGCAAGGGACAACTGCTCACTTCAAGCACAGCTGAGGGAGTGTTTGCAGTGGTTTATTCTGGAAGGAAGACTTCTGTTATTTGAGTATTTCTAGATTATTATGAATTAAGTCGTGTGTCCCCCACGCTGGGAACTGCCTGCTCGGTTGTGGCAGTGGCGGGCAGCAGTGCTGGCAGCAGCGGGTAGGGCTGCCGGCATCCCCTCCGCCAGCCAGCGCAGTGCCTGGGCAGCAGAGGCACTCTCTTCCAGCGGGGCTTCCACTTCCGAAAATGTCAAAACTCACCGAAACACTAAGAGACGGTGAGATCAGAGCTATTAATAGAAACAAGCTACTGCAGTATCTGACTGCAGTGGCAGGATAAAAGAAGTGTATTTTGTGTGTAAAGCGGAACGAAGCAGATGAAGACACGGCACAGCACCCTTGCAGTGCCTGAGATTTGGTTGGTTTTAATCTACAGCATGCTAGATGCCCCAAATATAAGCAGAAACTAACAGGTGAGGGGGAAAAAATCCACATTACCATCTATAGGCAGCTTATTCTCTAGAAAAGATGTCACCAGGCTGTACTAGAGGAGCCCCAAAACTTGCCCAGGACCCCACGCAGGTGGTGGGAGCAGGAGGTCTTAATGTGGCAGCACCCAGGACACCAACATTCTCTGCAGCACATCACAAGCATCATATGGGGGCAGGATGGAGGCATAGTCCTGCCATGCTCCTCCGTGAATTTGTACCACGCCAAGGCAAACTAAAGGACTACGTGCAGAGCTGGGAAGGTGGGGTGCTGCAGGGCAGCAGGAAAAAGCACTTCACTATCTCCGCTTTACTTAATTCTTACCTCTACTCTCCCAAAGGCAAAGACCAGGATCCTGGGGGGGGTGTTTTGGGCTACAATTACATGATGAGCTTAAGCGTCACAGTGCAGCTAGTCTGAAGGACAGCGAGATGGAGAAGTCAGACCACTATTTCACCCTGAGATCAGAAGGTGGTCTCACCTATGGGGACAGGCCAGTCCTCTGTTCAAAACAGGTCTGTAAAGAAAAGTAAGCTGCAGCAGCACTGGTGATGGAGCTATCCCTCAAAAGCAGGCAGGTCAGTACATCGCAGTCACCGATATTTTTGCATAACTTGCTATAGAGCTGCGTGGGTGAATGCAAACGCAGCCTGGATCCTTTCTCAGCGCACAAGCTAGGAGTAAACAGCAGCTGAGGTTTCCTACAAGTACCACACATGCTGCAGTTCAGCAAGGGCTGGAGTCATTCCCCGCTATAAGAATATTTTATGTGGCATGAATGGGAACCAAAATTAATCATCCCATCACCCATTGAAACACATCGTGAGGCACCGCACCGTAGACAACAGATGGAGCTTTAAATGTCACTCATTCATTGCAAAGAAACTTTCTACTGATTACTACTGAGACCTGAAAACATAATAAGGACGCAGTGATTCTGGATTTCTGTAACCTGCTTTTTTTATCTTAATACCTTCCCTGAAAAGATCTCATTAGCATTGTTAGAAACCTATGAGTACAAATTTTATTCATGACAATAAGAAAACCAAAACTTGAAGAGCAGACCACTTATCCTACTTTCTCCACCTTAGATTTAAGACAGTTAAAAATGTCTCTCTACCTGAAGAAAAACCACCAAATTACATCAACGATAGACAGAAAGCAACATTTTGTAGTGTTTTGTAGTGTTTTCCTGCTTACGGCCTCAGAGCAGTACATCAGAGTTTGGAAAAAATATAAACTTCCATGGCTAAATATCTGGATCTTACAAGCCAGCTGCATTTCTGACGGTCCCATCTGAAGTACTGCAGAAGACTTCACTACTCTTGACTGGGGGGTACAGCACCACCCTGATATCCTGAGCCCCTTCAGAATTATGTCCTGCCATAGCAGGAAGGCCAAACACTTCAGACATAAAACAGGGCACTGCCAAACACACAGCACATAAGTCCTTAATGGGAACGTGAAGAGTTCATGTCACAGCGCCTGTGAGAAGGCCAGGAATAAAACCTTGATTGCACAGATGTTTCCAACAGATGAGCCTGTGCAGGATAGAGAAGCTCCAAAGATGCTCAAGTTTCTCAAGAAGCTCAAGAAACTCAAGTTTCACCACCTCCTTTTCCATCGTTATCCTACTCTATCTTCCTTCTTGTTTTAATCAACAACTTCTTTCACAAATGAGCACCTTGGATGATGCCAGTGCTTTTACTGAAATTAAAGATAATGGAATCAAGAGTCAGCCTGGACTATTTCTTAGTTTAGACTTCATGCAATTGTGGGAAGCTTTTCCTTGCGGCATGGTGGGGCATAGACAACCAAAACCCACCTGAGGTTCCACAGGAAAAAACATGTAAATAAATAACAATAAAAACCAGAAAACAAAACAAAACACACATGTTCCTTCTTAAAAGGCATTCCTGGAAACATAATTTCACCTGCCTCCTTATTTCAAGCATTATCCAGCAATTGAACCTCTTTGATCCATCTGTCTTGCTGTTGGTACAAGAAACTCCTCACCTTACCAGATACCCAAGACAAAAAGGCAGGTTGAAGGAAGATCTGATAAACTTCTGAAGAGACAAACCCACACAGATTTCTCATATGCTTCTCTCCTAATCTCACCATGAACTTTATTCAAGGGAAAGTGATACTTTAGAAAAGAAAATTAAACATGGAGGAGATGGGGCANGGGGGGGAACCTACCCAGCTAGATACGCATGGGTGAGTTTGAGGTATACACTGCAAAGGTGGGGTTACACAACTGCCTGGACCTTCTTATGGGGTTCTCTCTGGAGCCTGCAAAGTGATGACCTCTACATCGGCAAGAATAAAAGCCAGCAGAGGAAACAGCGACAGAGAAAGGAGAGCCAAGAGTTAAAACACTGAACTTTGAGGAGGACAGCAGACATCACATCTCCTCCTTGCTTGGATGCATCAAGGAAGAATTGTTTTCCCATTATAACTCCTGTCAAAGCACAGTGGTACCATTCACATAGATGGAGGGGATCCTGGGGCAGAGTGGGCAAGATGATGTGATGAGAACTGAAGTGAAGGTTCACTTGCAAGTGTAGATGGTGCCAGCTGGTAAACAGCCAGGCCATTTGAAAAAGAGAGTTGTGTGATAAAAGCAGTTATGGCTACGAGGAAATGCTGTCAGCTTCCTAAAGACATCGAGAGGAGCTGGGAGATCAAAGTCACCTATCTGCTGCTGAGAAAGAAGGCTGGTCCTCTGCCAAAACCACACAGAGAACTTGCGGCCAGCCCCTGTTCTCCCGTGCCTGCTGTGTCCTACCAGCTTACAAGGCGAGGGAAGGGAATCATTATCGTTAAAAGAAAAAAAAGTAGCAGCACATATGTTGCTGAAGGCAGGTCTGGGCACCACCGAGGAAAACTGCGTGGCAGAGCAGAGGCAACGCAGCAGTCTCTGGGATCAGCAGCTGGCAACTCCATGAGAACGGGAGCTTTAACAAACAGCTCAAGATCTAATGTACTCATTTATTTAGAAATTAAGCCATGGTATGTTAACTCCCTAAGATCAAAAGAGAAGATGAAACAAAATTCTTAGGAATTACCTGTCCCACAGTATATGCTATAATTTTACTAAAAAGACATATTCTGGGCATTTTAAACAGCAAATAAATGGTCATTAGTAAGAATCTATTAAACTCATTTCTGTCACCAGTCAAGGTACTCCCAGCTGTAAAATAAGCTGCAAAACATGCAACGCAATCTCCTCCATCATGAAAAAAAAAAAAAAAAAAAGCAGCAAAACCAGCAGCTAAATAGCAAACTGTTATAGGAAAGCATTCAGCAGCTCTCAAAAAATCTCATGGATTGCTCAAAGGCTGCAGTGTTTTCAGCAGTTTATTAGAAACCCAGACCCTGGTCCAAGAAGAGAAGCATATATCCAAACGGGCAAGTAGCCCACATCTTTCCGTAGCCCTCTTTCTCAGGGCTTTTGCTTTCAAATAACCCATATACTCAGGTACCTCAGCTGCATAAGGACCAGGATGTTACTTGTTATCCAGTCAAAATAATGCAGATGCAT
>VYZV01033779.1:48302-130762 GCA_013401275.1 Pandion haliaetus | reverse complement strand
GGGGGGGGGAAGTGAAGCTAAAC
This sequence comes from Pandion haliaetus, assembly GCA_013401275.1. Lineage (NCBI taxonomy): Eukaryota > Metazoa > Chordata > Aves > Accipitriformes > Pandionidae > Pandion > Pandion haliaetus. The sequence continues at coordinate 130,739 of VYZV01033779.1, read as the reverse complement.
ACAAGTAGTTTTCTAGATAAGTTCAGACAACCTCAAAATACTCAAATTCTACGACAGCACAGAGAAATTACACTGAAGCACTTTCTCATTTCTGCAAAACGCGCAGGTGTTGCCTTTCAGTTCCTTAACACAAACACTATGAAACACAGACAAGTCTGAGTTAGGATTTCTATTAAAAAACCCCCACAACTTTTCTTTTTTTAAAGCTGCATCAGACAAAGTGAACGTATTTAAACATAGCAGGCTGATAAAGGACTGAGAATAATTACAAAGCCCTTCGGTGTGAGTGTGAGGTAACAGGAAGAATCAGCCTTTCCGCTGCTAGCACTGAAATCCTAAAGGACGATGGCAGATTTTCCCTGCATCCCCCATCCTAGTCGTACTCCATGCACGATAAGGTTTCCCAGTGTCAGAGTGATGACTCAAAGCAAGCTTTTTCTTGGTATTTATGCACAAACCACTGACATCAGCATGGCCTTTTAAATATGGAACAAAAACTCAGCACTCATTCTGCTGAAAATATCCCCAACCTGTGAAGACCAGAACATTATTTTCTTTTATCAGTATTGGACAGGCACTGCTTCCTATACATGTGGACAGCCAGAGTGACATAGTGATGAGTTATAACATAACAGATCCACAACAATGCAATAGTTAAGATCCAGGTTTAATTATAATAGTTTTACATATTTTCACAAGGAATAGTACTTTTTAAAACCCACTTTAAACTTGCCTTCTTAAGGAAAAAACAGTGTAGCAAGAAACATCTCTATGAATGAATGCATTCCTTTAAAAGGACAAATTAATTTTGTTGCTGCAGGCTTCTAGAATTAGCTCTAATTTTTTTTTATTAAAGATTCTAAGTTGGTTGGTCACCCGCTGTGTCTGTTAAGCAGCTTCACAAACCACCTGTTGAGCAGCATTTCAGAAGGCAGTAAGAGGGCTGCCATCACTGCCTGCCCATCCAATGCATGCAAGTTGTTATACAACCAGTTGTAATTAAAAGGTCCCTGACACTGAGAACAACGTCTGAATTTAGCAAAACATTGCTTATATAGATGGTAGGTCAAGCACTTAAAATAGGCATCTCCCACTTTTCCCAACATCAATCAAAGGTGGAGCACAAGATGGCTATTTCCCTGCTCCCCAAAGACTGTCCTTCAGCTGGAATAAGAAGCACTACTACCAAACACTAATGTGTAAAAACAAGGAAAAATTAAAAGTACACTTTCTAAGGCTCACAAGAATATTCTGCCTAAAAAAAACCCACTTTGTCCCTTCTCTGCATCCTTATTATATTGGATGACCTACCCCTGTGGCCCTCCAGGGCTCTGTGGAGAAGACGGAAGAGAAGGACAGCCAGTGTTCCCTTCCTCTGATGTGTATGGCCAGAGAAACAGCACACCCTTTTTCAGACAAGGGTGGATGAACGAGGACAAACACCCACACAAGTTCCCACTTCCCCTCATATTTCCTTCATCATACTTTCATCGCCTTCTCTGTGGCATCCATCGCTCTCAAAAGCCTTGGTAGCATGCACAGAAAAGTAGAAAGACAGGCATCACCTGGCTACAGAACTTAAAAACTCACCTTTATTTTGACCCTGCTATTGGAAACTACTTAACTGAGCAGCATCCAAGGTGAAGACAAATCATTCACAGATATATAAAATTTGAGTTACATTACATCTACACTACATCTACAACCAAAGCAAGAGATGAGAAAGTCTTCCCTCACTGATCCGATGAATAAGGCAATTCTGGTTTTTGTTGCTTAAAAATGCAAGTCAGTCCTTTAGCATCAAACTCCATTTAATTGTAGTTCATGCAAAAATGGTATTTTTACTAAAAGAAACATAGTCTTGATATAATTAAGTACAAACATCGTCTTAGATAATCTTGGACTCTGTCAAAACACTTCCACAAAGAGTTGTTTTTCTTCCGTGGAAGGTAAGAAAGGTCAGGATGGTTTGCTCACCAGGTTCATATAGGTAAGTTGTTTCCTATACTGCTAAATACTAAATATAATAATACTAAAGCATCTTCTTTACTACCTGTTGCTATTTGGAGAATAAAATGCCTTGCTCCTTGGATATTTGGATTTTGGCACGAGCTCCTGTGCAGCACCCAGCCTGACTGCAGGGCCATGGGGGAGTGTGTACACCAGCTAAAATAAAACTTAAATCACAGCGTGCAGCTAAAGACCTTCAGTGGTAAAACCAGTAATAGAGTGGCACAGTCTCAGTGAAATAAATACTCTTAATTTACGAAATCTTATCTGGTATCTGGTGTAAGTCAGGCTCATCAAAGGACAGGTCAGACAGACATCAGTGAGTTTGGGAACCTGTAGCTGATCTTGACTGGAAGGCACAGAGCACAGGCTCTGGCATAGGGACCTCCTGCTGTGGGAGGCAGGCATTGCTCCTGGGCCCCACACTGTATTCGCATTTCAGCTCCACATCAGAAGACCAGCAATCAGATGGCTTATCTCTGTCGGGCAGCTACTTCAGACTGTGAAACCTGGGCCTAACTACAGGGTTTCCAGATTGTGGCAAATTAAATGGTGCCTAGCTACTTATGTGGTAGGCTGCAACTCTGCTCCAGTTATGTTCAGGCAACAAACTTGTCCACCTAGGGGCTGACTGTAGTCTGATTCTTCCACAAAAAGAAACAGGATGCTGTGAGAAGCCCAAAGGCAAGAGACTTAAAATATATATAAGGATGGAGAACCTATACGTATCCTTACCTAAAACAAAATAACAATGACTGACTTTTCAGAGCATTTGAAAAAGATAAAAGACATTGGAAAGAACCTGAAGAGGGTTCAGTGATTCAGCTGACCCAGGCTTAAGAGGATACTTGGTTATGAAGGGAAAATATGGACAAAAGGCATTCAGAACACTCCAAGGAAAAGATTAAAACGACGTCCAGGAAAGCAACTGAGGAACAACTACAGGAGGTAAGCTGAAGAGAAAACTTTTAGAAGCAAGTTTAAGAAGGTTAAAGTTGATTTAGTGATACCTAGAGACAAGTAGAGATGGAAATAATTTGCTTATCACTTCCCTGAAATAGTACACTCCTTTGTTATTATCAAGAAACGATGCTACAAATGAATGTCAGTGGGACACTCATTTTTGCATCAGGGTTGCTTCCAGAAGCCCCATACTGGGCTCCGCATTTGTGCTAGACACTGAAATGCACTGTTGGAGCCAGCAACAGCCCTGAAATGCTTCTCAGCTGATGGCAAAAGGCTCCAGGAAGGAGGATGAGGCTGACCATGAGGCAGAATTTGTACTGATGTCTCCTTTCATATCCCCTTTTATTTTAAAGGTTTGGAGAAGGATTAGTATGAAACTCCCCATGCATTTGCCACCATTTGAAAAAAAGAGAAACCAGAGCGGCAGAAGAGCGAAGGCTGGGTATAAGCGTGGAAGGTACCAGCCTGAAGCAGGAGGCAAAGGGCACATAAGCAAGACTGGTAGAGGAAAACCAGTGTGACACTGACTTTGTGGATATGGCAAGTCTTTCCCAGCAATTTCAATATGTGGTGTGACCAGCGCTAAATACAACCTGGGTAAATCCCAAATCAGCAGCAGGAATTTTGCCAGCTGCCAGCCATTTTCTGGATGACTTCTCCCACTACTTAAAACAAAACCATCAGTGGTTGGAGTTGTGCCTTGCCAGAGTGCAATGGTGGCATGACAGCACCCAAATCCCCACCTTTGGATTTAAGAAATGGAGAAGGTAGCAGTCTTCTGCATGAGTCCTCAAACTTAGCAACTTTATTGGTAAAGATTGTGAACAGCAACACATGTGGAAAATTAATGGAAGGCCACCTCTCCATGTTAGGGAATGCACAAAGGCCCGTAAGGATGATGTGGCTCCATAAGGTCTGTCTTCAGACACTGCATCTCTCTATAGCACTCTACAATAACTGAAACATGACAAAAATGGGACATTCAGGTCCTGCATTCCCTTCAAACATTCCTATACAAAAAACTGTTTCAAAGAAGGTATCCAAAGCTAAACAGATAATCACTACCAAAGCCTTCTTTTGATCAAGTTCTTGTTTGATACCAATACACGATTAATCCCTTCCCCATCAAGCAAATCACATTTTACATTAATAGTATTTTATTTTTAGGCCACTTTAACGAAGCACTGTGTACTCTACAGCTTCATCCCTCAAGTCTGTGAACCCATTCTTAACCCATGTTTTTCCAGAAATGTTAGAAATCCATTTGCATACAATCACTTTTTGTCATTTTTCTTTTGTGCAACACAAAGTTGCAAAAAACTTGCTGCTTAAGAGGCAGACAGCACCCCTGTAAGTTGCATAAGACCCTACTTAGCTCTGGGGTCATCGTACCCATTGCCTTCGTAGTGCCATTCTGTTTTAAAGCTACCAACACCATAGTTTTTGTTTCTAAAACACATCAAGTTATGGGAAACATTAAGTCAGGAACTGCTTCTCTCATTTAGAGTAAATATTTTATAAAATTACTTCTCCTTAACATCTAGTTATCTTAATGTGCTAAATAATTTAAAGAAATTCTGAACTTAAGGTGGTTTTTTTTCTTATAGAGTACAGAATTTATCCAATAAAATGTATACCCAAAAGATTACAGAAACAAGTCATTCTTGCAAGGAAAGCCAGATCATTTGAAATATTCATAAAACACAACAGCATGTGTGAAAATGAACTGCTCAGCTTTCTTTAGAGCATCATCCTCTGAAAAAGCAATTCTTGCTCATAAATCCTAAAAATAGAGAAAGGGCATAAAACAAATTTTACTTCTAAATAGCACTGATTAAAAACTTACGGTTCCGGTAAGTGGTTTCTAAAATGTGTGTTGAAGAACTGGAACAACCGCAGAGAAAAGACCACAGTGGCTGGAAGATGGCAGGGAATACACCACTGTGAAGGATGTCAGCTGGATGAGTCCACCAAAACTGCAAAATCACTAGGTTACAACATGTGAGCATCAGCGACAAGGAAATAGCAGGTGCTCGTGGGCTCCAAGGCTGCAGTAAAGGCCTGTCCTTCAGCTGTGAGAAACAAGTTTAACTGAGACCAAGTTAATTGGCAAGATGATTAAGGGCCACAGTAGCTACCAAGAAAAGTGGGGGATCTTCCCCTCTCGGGTCACAACCCTGTCTTGCCAGATGACAATCTTTGGCAAAACACAAGGTACTGACCTAAGTGTTTCTGGGTGGCATTTAACTTAAAATGTAGTGGAAAGCCAGGCGAGGTGATCTAATGGCATTTTGTGAAAGACCGCTTGTGTATATTCATAGCTGACACATGAATCTCAGACCACGCATCTCCTGACATGCCCGAAGCCCACACAAAGCTCTTGTGCCCCATGAAGCTACAAGGACCCAAAGGCTACAAAAACCCCTCTGCTAGCCCAGCTGATCAGCTGAAGAATCCAACCCAAAGAATAGCACTTAACATTTCCAAAATGCTATTTTTACAATTTTTTGGTATACAGAAACTTCTAGAAGGAGACCAATTTCTGCGTTTGCTTGTATGTTGGACCACCCATCTTAAGTACGAAGACAACGAGCAGAACTTAACTTACATTAAGTCCTGCGTCAATGTTTCCATACTGAAATAAAGCTGTCTTAAATCACTGCAGCCTAATCCTCCCATTATTTAGCCTGCTTTAATTTGCATCTTTCCACTTCACAGCCGATTTGCCTCAAGTTTGCTTTGCTCAAGGTAGCAGGCTTTAATGGCAGAGCCCTGCTTTGGTGGGACAGCACAAGCTCCTTTGTACCAAACCCCAATCCTGCAAAGAGCCTGCGAGATTTACTACAGACTTCACCGCTCATGCATGAGGCACTGGGGGTCCAAAGGCGATGCTTGAAAATGGGGGAAGGATGAAGCTGCAGGAGCTGTTGTCCCACCATGTCTTCGATGGCTGGGTGGGCTGAGGAGCTCCTGCCCCGCTGGTACTGGGATAACTGGCCAGGGCTTTAAGCAGGATGCCCAAATGATCCAGGTTAAGCACAGTCCCTCCCTGCCAGCTTGGAGGAGCTGGGTTACTGGGATGACTAGAGCAATGGATGTGGGTCTGTAAGAGGAGGCTACAAAACTAGCTTATATCCGAACGTGTAAGGATGCATACATGAAAGGACTACTAAAAAGCCCACTCTTTGCAGATCACAAGAGTAGCACATTATTTAGAAAGGAAGTTGTTGGGTCCTATTTTCAGAGAAAAAGAATACACACAGTACAAACCTGTGCTGTTTTCCACAAGACACTGAGGTCTTCAGTCTGACAGAGGCCTGCTGTAATAACTTAATTTACAGATAAAACAGAACTAGATAAACCCAATCAAAGTTACAGGGAGGAAGAAACATTAGGCTGAAACACCTTACAGTCAGTTTGATCACCAGTATGTATTTACAGGACACAAAATGCATTCTTGGCCTTACCCAAACTTTGACTTCCTTGTACAATCATCGCTTTGTCAGAAATGCCATCTCAGTGTTTTTAGTTGACAGTACATTTGTTTGTACTGTACATTTCTGGTGAGCAAACTTGTTATATTTTGTAGGTCACTTGCTTTTACCATCTGCCTTGATTTATGCTTAAGGAAAGTGCTGTTTCTGAAATCCCTAGTATCATACGCAATTGTGAAGATGTTGTAACCAGCAGCAATTTGATTTTGTTTCAATATTCATGGTTAATGGAAAAAGGTTGCACAAGAACTGTACAAAAGCATTTAGTGGCATCTGTCCTTATTCCCCTCAGCCCCACACTGGGTCAGGGTATGATCACTAACTCCCCTGGAAAGGCTGCTGTGGGACAGCCTGAAGGGCAGGACCAGTGTTGGGGACAGGCAATGAGCTCAACAGGGAACACCCCAGGGAGATGCCTGTCCACCACCACCATCTCCTGCAGCAGGTAGCAGCCTGCATGCAACTGCTACCATACCCATCCCCAGAAAGCCTCGCAAGTGGGGACCAGGCAGATTATCCCTGGACTAAAATCAGAAATTTAACATTTTCTCCCAGAAAATACTGTCAAGGTTTACAGACCCTCAGCCTTTCACAGGAAACATCCTGCACCATTTTTTCATTAATAGTGCCAAAAACTTCAATAAAGACAGGTTTTAAAAGCTTAGCATCATGGTGTGCTGCAAATATTAGTTCTGAGCTACAAATAAAAATGGATGCCAATGTTGCTCACCTGAAACTCAATGTTTCTGCATACTGATGTAGGCAGCAACGCAGAAGAGCAGTGACATGCACCATCCTCTGCTTCCAGATTGGGCGCAGGGGTAGATTTGGATGAAGACTACTCAATAGTTTGGCAGTGCTCTACAATGACTTTTTGGGTTTTCTCAAAAATATAAAGCTTATTTAAAAAAAAAACCCACAACATTTTTTTTAAAGATTCCCACTATACACATCTATTCCCTGTATTTGCTTCCAGTTATATTACCCTGCTTCCCCCAAACATGAAACACTATAACTGAAGGTACCTTTACATTAGTATAAGTGAGTCTTCTACAGGCAGTTGCACGCTTATTGCTTTAAGTCACTTTGTAATCAGAATGTGCGTATCAGAGCAGAATGCCGGTACAGTCACGTGCCATTGCATGATACAGAACTAAACCCGTGGTGGGAGAGATCGTTCACTGCCAGACTTTTCCGCTCATTGTGAGCCCATCTCAGAAGCTTGAAGAAGCTTTTCCAGCCATATTGACAGCGACAAAAATAAGGCAATATGACAACTAGCCGGTCCTTGGGAAGGAAAAAGCAAAATTATTCAGTAAGGTCTTGGAATTTTATAGCCGATTTGTCCTTGTTTTGACCATAATCTCACAAGTGATGCCAGCAGTAAACCCATCTGGCGCATGTAAGACTAAATATCTGCTGCTTGTGAAAATGAATGTCTTAAAATTAGCATATGTGTTAAGATCTGGTTTGCAATAGCTTAAAGAACAAAAAAGTTCCATTTAATTTAAAACACTTCACTCCTCCAGACTGCTTTACCGAGGAAGTCTAAATCTGTTTATAGCTAAAAGAAAAAGGGAAGGTACTGAAAACCAGGAGGGCCACACTTGGGCACAGCCTTAACGCAGTGCCTGGCTGCTTGAATTTGCTTTAACAACAAGCCAGTTTCTCTCATTTGTGGGAGGCAAACAGCTTCCTGACCGCAACTATTCCAGATGCTCATTACGTGAGGAAGACAGATAACGTGACACTCGTGACATTACAGCTCTCCTTTGCTCAACAGGATCGACAGCAGCAGGTAACGAGGCAGAAACCACAACTATAACCGTATTATAGATGGTGTTGAATCCATTAACTAGGTGACACCTTTAAGAAGGGTTTAATCTTCATCATAACCTATATCACAGTTAGAAATTACTTCAATACTCACAGACAGCTATACTCACCAAGAGATGCACAGCTTAGTCTTTTGGATGTAAAGTAGTATTTAGATATAAAATAGCAGTTAATATTATAATTCAAAGGTGTGAAATAAAACCATGCATTATATAATGGCTATGTAGAATTTGAAATTTTCATCATATGCAAGAGCTTATTTTCTGTGATAAAGAGTAAAGCATATTTTAAAATGCACATCAACTTAATATCTAACATGCTCTATGACTGTCTAAAATACCTGATTAAAGCTGCTTTAAAAGGACTAGAATTTTTCTTCATATTATAGTGATTTTTACATCGCATGTAATTCTTACTCGTCTGTCACCTCATGCACCTCACTCAAAAGCGATTTTTCTCTTGTGCAACAGAACTATGGTGTAGCTCCTGCACCCTATCCTGACCAGCACATTTACATGTAGTCAAATCTCTACACTGAGGACCAAATTCATTAAAAAAAAAAAAAAAAAAAAGCAGCAAGGAAAAGTATACATTGATAAGCCTGGGAGAAATAGGGCAAAAAAGGTATTGCTGGGCAGAAGTGTAAGAGTATTTACAAGCTTCAGGAATTCGGTGGGGTTCAGTGATGTATAGAGACAAGTTGTCAAGTAACTGCATTTTCTCATTCTCTCTTGGTGTGGCACTGCAGCAAGCCTTTTCCAACCCAGCAAACAGCATCAAAACTTCAAAGCTCCCCCCTCTGTACAAAAGAACAGAATTTGTGGTGAAATTGGGTTCTTGTAAAGAGAAAACAGAGTTTATCCAACAAATGGTTTTTTTTTCCTTGAATATGAGTAAACCACATTTTTGACACTGAAAATATATAACTGGCATCTGTAAGCGAATGCTTGGGGAAGAGAGGGAAATAGTGTCTTTAATAAAGTTCCTCTGAAATCCTCCCCTTCAGATTAGGGAAGAGGACCAGCTTTGTCTGCCTATGCCTACCTGAAATGGCTTTCAAGGCTGTTGGCAGCAACCTGAGGGCACCGACCATGAACAAAATCAAATACAACACAGAGGCAACACAATGCTTATGCAGCAGATGTTCAGTACCCAGACAGCTGCAAAGAACTTAAGAGACTTCAGTGAAGAGGGTTGGCTTATCTACAATATTTTGAAAATGGGTGCAGAAAGTTTTTCAGGAAAGTGAACTGAATTCCAAGATGCTCTTGCAATAGCTAGAAAATGACATACGTGGGTTGAGCATACGCACGCAAAGCAGCCACAACTGCAGAGGTCAAGTGAGACCCTCTGAGTGAGCGCTTGGGGAAAGCTAGGTGGGAACAATGCTCCAAGATAACTCTTGGTACATGGAGTTTGAAGGCTTCAATTAACACTTTGAATGGAAAGAAAGCAATGCAGCTGAGACAGCTCTTCTCCTGGGGCACAAAAGGAGTGGAGGTGGGAGCAATGTCAGCTTTGTGCCCAACCCTGGCATGTGAGCCAGCAAAGGGAAACTGGGCTCGCTTTGCTGCTCACCTCCACACAGAGCATCAGGTCTGCAGAAGGCTGCAGATCTCAAGGAAGCCTGTGACCTTCCAACTGCTTATCAGTCCAGGCGAACATTTCACAGCTTCGCTGCTGAGCTGCCGTCTGTGGGAGCAGCATTCGCTGGGAAGCAGGTCAGGTAGTCGCCCTCACACAGCTTTGTGGCCCTTTCCAAACAGCCCTAAGCACTGCTGCTATAAAAAGAAGTGCAAAGATGGTACAAGAAAAGGATACAGCACAAGAAGTAAAGAAAGCCTGAAACAGGAATCAATTAGGCACCCAACCTCAGCAAATTTTATGCATTGTAGGAGGTGCTAATCACAATTCCGTAATTAAAGGCTGAGCCGAGTGGTGGATCTCCAAGCCAACATTCACCAAGATGCTCTGGGAAGACAGAACAGCATCCAACCTGTAAAATGTGGTCTGACAGCAGAAGCCTCTTCCTAAGATCTAACTTGAATAGTATTGTTCAAAATACAAATCTTATTTTTTCTGGGGGAAAAAAGAAAAAAAAAAAAAAAATTTTCTGTGTCATTACTGTGAACCTATCTGTCCTATGTAAAAGGATAATTTGTGGGCTGTTTTCTTTCATTTTAGTATTTCTGTGTATTGTTCTTATTTTGACAGCAAATATGACCTTATTTTCTTTTTCATACTGAATGGTGGGTACCCACTACCTAGCTTCAGGAGTGAATAGTTAAAAGCAGAGTGGATTAATCCATGTGCTCCCAAATCAAGATAAACTGACAATTTTGATGGCAGTTCCCCTAATTCCCTGTTACACTGAACGAGGTAAAATGACCCCATGGCTCTCGCTCTGCCTCAGAATGAGAGAAAGCTTATTACAGATACCGTACATATTTGGCTTCACATAAAAGTAGATGAAGTTTCTTGTCTGCTTATTGAGGATACTTGATATTTGTTTCAACATAGCCATTGTCTTTCCTGCTATGTTATTTCCATCTCTTATCAGCATCTGGACATTGCCATATCATGTATCGAGGCAAATGTAAAGCAACAGCCTAAACAGAAGTTAAACCTTTTCCTATGCTGTCATTCTAGAAAGGAAATTCTAGAGAATTTAATTCTCTGCTATTTTATGGATTAATTACTCCTCTTTTTTAGCTACTAATTTTTCATTGTAACTACATCCTCTCCTCCCTTAAAAAAAAAAAAAAAAAAGATAAAGAAAAAGTTTCTTCACCCACCCACAGCATACACCAACCCCCTTGCGTTACAGCCTGTACCAGGCTGTGATGAAGCCTCACAAGCTGACATGGGGTCAACCATGGTAGGCCCTCAAGGTCCCCAAAGGGATTTTTTTAATCTATTTATTTATTCTTAGCACCATTAGGTAAGACAGATCAACTAGTAGACAAGTAAGGTTTAGCCATTCCAAGTGCTCTGTCCATCACAAGAACATCTCTGAAGGTCAATAACTTGGTCATTGAACACAGATGATCACCTGGAGCTCTAACCATCTGAAATGGCTTGTGAGGAGCACATAGTGGTGGATCAGAGCTGCCACAAACCATATTTTTCTCGTTAATCAAAGCACCTCCTAGGTTTTTTCCCCGTGTTTAACACAATTTATAGTGTATTAAGGTTTCTACTACTGCTACCACCAACGTAACAAACGATGACATACTGATAGCGCATTTGAAATGTACCCTGCCCCCAGACAGGTCTAATTAACCTTGGAAAGGTATTGGTTAAGGTGCTACTAACTTTCTGCAAATTTGCTTTGCTTTCTGAAGTAAAGAAGTTCTCTGTCAAATGACACGGAACCAAGAGGAGAAAGATGGTGTGGCTGTGATTGTTACCGAAACACTCGCCTACTAAAATATGTTACATACTAGTATTGTCAATCAGTCATTTTATAGGCTGCTCTCACACGATTCAGATGGGCGAATGCAAAATACATTACAAGTGGCAATATTCCCTGAGAGGCATTCACAGCAAAGATAAAAGCTAGACCACTGCATTTCCATTTCAGAGGGACCCAGTTTAACTCCCTCCCATGGGCTCTTGTCCCCCAAACTCAGTGGCCATCCAGAGGGATAATGATGGTGAGCACAGCAGAAGCAGCTGGGTCAGGAGAATGAGAGTCAGGAGACATGGCTACTGACAGCCAGGTCACCACCAGCCCTGCCAAAATGAAACTTCTTCCCAAATCCCAGCAGATTTAGTAAGATTTCACCATCCTCTTTCTCTTTACTTGGGACAGTAGTATGACATCTTCAATCCTACTAACAACAGGCTTTTCTGTTGGTCGAAAATAATNCCAAAAAAAAAAAACCCACAGCCTACACACTACCACCACACTGTGGAGATGAACATCAGTTGCAGAGACCCGATTTTCTTGCAGAGTGCCCTGGAGTACAGACAACACCTTAGAAGAAATATAAGGAAGGAATAATTTGGGAACCAAACTCCTTTTGCAGCAAACTTTTGCCCCCACACAAAGCACCATTAACAAGGCTGCTGGCAGTCACAGTCCACACTTTATACCACACCAAAAAAAAAGTTCAAGTGGCTGAAGTGAAAACTTCCCATTCAACCTAAATTCACAGTCACCTTTACTGAGCCCATAATGAGTACCCCTTATGTAATGAAAAATTTCCAAGGCAACACAGGTACACCACAAAGTGAAGCTCCCCACCAAACATCGCAGCAAGCCACAGTGACCGAGTGCTCACCTGGCTTTAAGGTACACAAGCTATGGGGGAAGCCCTCTGCTGCTTTCCACAGCACTCCTCAGGAGAAAATACATTACTAGTGAGAGTGCGGGTAATTCTTGGTTTAAATGTAATTACATTTAAGTACCTAAAGAGAAACAAACCATTATAGCTACAATCCTCAGGATCCACTCTTTGGATCAGCTGCAGGTAGAAATTGTTCATCTTCATTACCCTGTCACAACAGAGCAGCTTCAGGCCAAAGTACTTCCCCCCCCGCCATGGGTCTACAGTGCAAGATGCATATAATATGTATCCAGAAATGAGGTGGGTTTTTTTTCTTATACGATGCTGAGTGCTCCAAAGAACTGCATGTAAAGGCCCTGTCATGAAGGGTTAGTTATGTTATTTCACACTCAGTTCAAGTTTAGACACATCAAACCCAGCCCATTTTTTTCTGTAATATCACCTAGAACCAGTTTGGGGGCTCTGCCACCGCAGTAGCTTGGGCCAAGGTGGAAAGTTGTCTTTACCATGTATTGTCCACTTCACCCAAGACAGACGATTCTCCGGCTTCTCTTGTTTTGTGTTTGGATCGAGATAACGTCTGACCCAGCCCTGACTCAGTCCTCTTCCCCTCCAACCTTTCCTTCTGGCTTCTTCACAGCGTTATCTTATAACCCCCCCAGTTCCTATGGACTTTTAACTCCTGAGCCTGAGAACACAGCCAAGGAGGAAGGAGAGCAGCGATCTAAATTTCGTTTAGCACCGCTTCAAGACATGATAAAACCCTGTAACAGGGATTTACACTTAACGTGTAATAAATTTTATTTTTTCTATCTATATAAATGTGGATTTTTGTTGGGTTGTTTTTCTAATGCTCCACTTGCAGTTTGCCAGCACAACGTGTTTGCCACCAGGAAAAACTGTTTACTTTTTAGACCTTCTAGACTATCAAAGGTAGGAAAGGCAGAAGAGGAGCCATTCTCTCTGGAACATCTTAGCTGGCTTTAAAATCCAAAACATGATTTGTGAGGTTAAATGCCCTCACATACACACTTCCTGTGGAGTGGAAACCTAAACACCACAATCTGTTTGAGTTTCAGGGACAGAACCGGCCGTTTCTCCACAGCTCCACACCTCTGCTCCCGCTCAGGAATGCCCTGTGGCTGCCACTATGCAGTATGGCCAGTCCTGTTCAGCGTCTATAATGATACCTTTCACCCAAAAACACAGTAATAAAGTCTGCTCAAATAAATATTTTAAGCAAGTTCATGTAATTAAGAGCAGGATTCCTGAAGTAGTTTTTTTATTCTTGTGTATTTAGAGGTAGGAAGTGCTTCCAGCTCGGGCTGTATTTCAGTACAGGTTCACAAGCACACACAATCCCATTGAGAAGGGATGTTTCACTGATGCTTTTAGGTATCTGCCATATGTTTAATCATGCTCCTGTTTGAATATTTGGAGGTACCAAATCAACACGGTCCTGGACCCCAGGACCGAGGCATGCTGCATCTGAGAGGGTAACACGTTTGAGTGCTACAGCACATTATGTGAAGGGAATTAGTGTCGCTCTCCAAGCTGGGTTTTACCAGGAGAACTTTACTGCTCGGATAAGCAAAATCCCTCATCATCTAACCTGGGCTGAGACAGATGGGGAGGTCTAATACCATCTTAAGAAACTTCCAATTTAAATGAAAAGCACACCAGCTCCCTGGCTTACTGTCGGAAGAGCAAGAATTAGTTTTGCTCACTTGTCCCTCTCAGTGCATCACAAACACCTTCACAAACCTACTGCTGATCCCAAGACCTCCAATCACTACCTTTCACTAACAGAAAACAAACAAAAAAACCCACTGCTCATCACAGAACGATTTCAGAAATGGAAGAATAAAACCCCACCTGCTGGCTGGACAGATCTGTATCTCGGGCATTGGAGTCCCAGCACTCTCTGGGCAAACGCCTTCAACTCTGCCCACCACTTAGAGGTTAGCAGAAGCAATAATTTGTTCGGTGTGATACGAGACCTGGCAAGATAAAGTTGTGTTATGTGATGACAATATACTGTCTCCTCCTAAAAGGAGATCTCTGCTTGGAACAAGACTAAAGCAGCCCTCTGCTTCCACACTCCCCCGTCCTGCAAGCCCTCGAATATCAGCGTGCTATCTGAAAGGGTCCTGCTCTGCAATCATCCTCTTCCCCACCAGTAAAAGACATCTTGCAAATTAAAAAGGGCCATAATGATACCTGTGCTAATGATTTTGCATCTAAATTTCTGAGGGTTTCTATTACAATTCAGTCATTCTTCTCTGTATTCCTAAGGAGTGCAAGAAAAGCATCACTTAAAAAATTATGAGCTTTAAAAACTATGACAATAGCACAAAAAATGGAATAAATTCCAGTGCCCTCACTTTCAGGTGTCATGGCTTAGCAAGGTCAAAAGGGAACAAGAACATCATTAGTGACCAAGAGAATTAAGAAATATTTTCTTTGCAATTGCATACCAAAATAAAAAAAAAGCAGCTCTGTGTTACAAATATTCGCCACCAATACAGAGAGCAAAGCATGATCAAGCAGGTAAGACTTGTGACACTTGGCTTTCATGTGTTTCCTTGAAAATCCCCAAATGCACTGAAGAGTAGTGTGCACAAGGGACATCTGCTCCTCTAATATCCAAAGCCCAGGACTAAGCTCTGGGGAGCAAACAGACATTGCCTGCACAAGAGGTGCACCAAGCGTTGCTGCTGCAGGCTCCAGAGACCACCATGAACATGCACATCCATGCTTGCAGCAGGAGAACATCAGGGCTGTCGACTCACACGGTGGGAAACCAGTATAGGGTGCAGCAGGACAGACACAGCATGAACAGCTCCAGGTGGAGCTTATGCTGGGACAAGTCATGGCCTGGGGTCAGCAGACCTTTGCTGTGGAGCTGCCTCTTGATCTGGGCTGAGCCTTCAGCAATAGCTGGGAGAAGCCTGTTCATGTGTACAGGCAGCCAGGTCAGGACAGGCTGAAACACACTGACCCAGAGCTGCTCAGTCATAGCAGAGTCTCCTCTGGTCAGGCATCACTGTATAGCATTCCCCAATGCACCCCTTAGCACCTGTACGATCCAGATGTTCCCTCATCTGGAGCACCCAGATCCCCTTGGGTGTTGAGACAGCACACTGTGCGGATCCCCCTACCCACCTCCCCTTCCCCAAAGGCAATGCTCGCATGTGCCTGAGGAAGCTTCACAACCTGCAGCCGCTACGTTGCATTTTGCAGTAAGAGGGAGCAAGCCTGGACCCTGCCTTGCTGACCCACGCATGGGCAAGATAATGCTTCTCCATCCCCGACCCTTATCTTGACCCAAGTGACACTGTGTTCTCCTCACAGCGAGCTACAAATAGGGCAGCTTATTAGAAACTCAACAAAAAGTAAATGCTAGCTACCGGTGGTTGACCCAGGGCACTAGAATAAAATTCAGATGGCACCAACTGTATTTAGTTATGATTAATCAGTCATGAGATGCAAAGCTTTAGCCTCTGAGTTGCCAAAATAAGGTATGAGCACAATAATTTTCTCGGATCTCCCAAGGGCCTCCATGTGAACAGCCACAAGGTTACAGTTGTTTCAATTAATGATAGTGACTATCAGGAGAAGTCCCGCCAAAATGTTCCAAGTTCAAAGAAAGTACAAGAACAAAGAATTCAGACAGTGTGTAATAAAAACAAAGCAAACCAAAAACCAACAAAACACACTGAAATGCAGGAAACCGCTGACACTTCTTCATTTCCACCATTTCAGCTTCTCCCCATTTAAAACTCCCGTGGTGCTGATTTTGCACTGAATATATTCTACACATCACGCAAACGCTATTGTGGCTTTCATCCCCATGCAAGGGTTTTTTTTTCAGTTCTTGTCATTCTCCTGCTTTCTGGCATTTCCAACATTTCAGAAGCTGGATTATTTCCTGTAAATTCTCTTTTTCCTCCATCCAACTCATTCACTCTCACTATACATTATTTGCTCAATAGGAACTCATTCTGTAGGTGTATACAAATACAAATGTACAAGGAATAGTCAAAATATAAGTTTAACAGAATCTGTATTATATTAAAGCAAAAAACCGTAGGGGAAATGCCCTTACATTTACTGCACAGAAAGCCTGATTCTACTGTGAGGCTCAACAAGGAATAACTTATTTTCTCAGACAACCAAAAATTTAAGCTTCACACTTCTGATCAGGATCCTGAGTTTTCATGGATAGAAAGCAAACTGATATCTGCTAATACCTCCTGTACCTTGGGGTCATCAAGGGATCAGGCTATCACCTGGACACTACTAGGACCTGATTTTTACCAAATTCATTTCAATTTCCTACTATCTGCTGCAGCTATTGTGCAGGTGACCACTACAACACACCACTGCACGGATGGGCAAATACAGTTACTAGCTGATTTTAGGGGAAGGCAAAAAAGCCAACCAATTTGCCAAAGGACAGAGAGTAAGTTGGCAGCAGATGCAGAGCCTCCTCAGTCCAGAGCAATGAGCCGCTGGGATGAATCACAGGTATCTTCTAAGTCAGATGAGGAACTCTCACGTTCCTTCAGAAAAAGACCTGGATGCCTTTTCCAACACACATGCCACAAAGCGCCATTTAAACAAGCCCAGTTGCAATGCGGAGATTATGGGCCAAGCCTCAAGGTTGCCATGATGCAAGGGAGCCCCACTAAACCCACCTGTTTCCAAAGTGGGCTTTGCAAGGGTTAGGCTTGCATTCGCAATCACCCGTGTATTTATTTTTCCTGCAGATGGGAATACGTGCTTGTCTGTGATTCTGAACTAACCTTTTAAAACAAAGGAACACAAAACCCTAGATGACTGCAGAGAACCCTCCCATGCTCCAGCGTATGGAGCTACATCTCCAAATTCATCTTTACTGGTGAAAACCATAACATCCTACCTCCCAAACATCTGTGCATCAGCTGGAAACCTCTCTCCATCCCTGTGACCACTGGCACGTCTGGAGACCAGGCCTGACCTCCAGCCAGATGTGCAAGGAAAGACTTCTGTATGTCATGTCATTTGCCCACTCCCAGATAAGAAGCTTGTGTCAGACGCAGATCATCCAGTTGCTCTCAACAACATTCATTTACCTTCAGGACCAAAATACCTGCATCATCATTAGTTCCTTGCTCTGTTCAGTTGACAACTCCTGCAGGATCCTGGCTCCAGCAGTCACACGAAAGCACTATCACTGAACAAGGTGCTTGTCCAGTTACCCTGGTACAGTCAAAACAGCCAATTTAAATTAATTCTCCAGCATAAAATTTCAAGGAAAGCTTTTGGCAACATTTATGACAGGATCTGGGTCACCAAGAATGATACTGATGAGGTGCAATTATTTTACAAGTGCAAAATGAACTCAAAAAATACCCACCTCAAAACTTCTTTTGAGTCTGTCCATCCTCCCCCCAAAACATATGAACAAACCAAAACTGCTAATTTCATTCATGACATTTTTCTTTCCCCAGCTGCAGGAATGCAGTCTACCCAGCAAAACTTAATGGAAATCATTCCATCAGAACATGGATATGCTTCCTTCACAGGTACATTATCAAGTAGATAGACTACTTGGACTAGTTTTGCATTATATATTCCTTTTCTAATATATTATACAGGCATCAAATGTTAAGAAAAGTACAGCAGAAAATAACTTGGTCTGATATTTTTCTAATAAAACAGTTTCCCAAAATATTTAAAGCACAAAAATAAGCTCTTATTATATACAACTGAAACAAATATTTGAGAGCTTAGGACAGTTTTGGAATAGCAAAAAATAGAGGATAAAAGGTAGTCCCCCCCCCAGTCAAGACTTTTTTTAAAGAAATACCTTATTGTAACAGTTTAATCTATTTTTAGAAGAAATTGAAAAAAAATTGTATTCATTTATTTAATCTGAGAAACAATTTGCATACAGGTGTCATATCACTGTCCTTTGTGAAAATAAAAGCCTTCCATACATCACTTAACCAATGAACATAATACCCTGACAACTCAGGATCTTCAAGACCTCCATTAATATCATTACAGCATGACTGTCTATGAGCAGAACTACAAGTGGGTTAAGGAAAGCAAATTTTGACCTAAATTTCACCTATGGTTTGATCTTCAGTGCAACCTGGAGAAATCCTACTATAGCTTGTGAAGAGTTCCTCTCTCCAATGGAAAAGCTCAGTCACTGAGTTTTGTTAGAAACTTTTAAACAAAGTCACCTTACACAATTCACTAGCAAGAACTATAACAGCTTAAAAAACACCTAGCAAAGTATCATTAAAATGTGCAGTACATTTACTCTGTATATTACAATTACAGTTCCAAGTCAATGATTCCAAAGCCTTTTATTAGATCATAAAAACTTAAGACCAGCTTATAATGAAATCTCTAATCAAATATGAATGAATCATCCGATATGACACAATTTCTTGAATGAAAAACAGATGGAAAAGTAGTAATGATTGAGTGGTTTAAATCACAAGAATTTAGTTAAGCCAAAGGAGCAGATATTTAATCATAAGCACTTGTTTCAAGTTAGAGGAGACACCAGCTTAAGGTAGACTTCAAATCAAGCCGTTCAAGGGGCAAATGCCAAGCCAGCACCAACCATGAACTTAAACGAGATGACATTAGTGTGAATGAACTTACTACTGCATCCAAGGCACAGAAAATGTTGATGTCACATCTGCTTGGTGGCAAGAGGAATTAGGTGAGGACAGAGGAGGACATCCCTGCACAGTCCTCTTTGAGGAGCCTGGAGAGTGCGTGATTAGGAAAGCACAGGCACACAGAAGGAAACCATGCCGGTAAAGCTGAAGTGCTCACATTGCAATCCAGCTCTCAAGAGACCCTATTTGTTGAAGGCAATGTCCCATCTTTCAGGGCCTACACACTTAGAAGTCAAAACAAAGTTAAAGCCTTACAAGTTGGCAGCACTCTCACATTAACACTGCACGTCAATGTTACTAGGGCTTTTCGGCTTCAAGTAGCTTATTTACAATTTTTATGTGTATAGTTAGTGAATTATGTCTCAGCCCTAATCATTTCTGGGTTTGGAGCAAGTTTCTGGGGGGCAGGGGAGGGGACTGGGAGTGAAAAGCGACAAAAAGAGAGAGGAAAGGTCTACTTAATCAACCAACGGCAATTCTCCAGGTCAGCATCTGGAGAATGCTATAGTATTTTAGGCATCATTGCACAAGCCATTCAGCTAATATTCCCTCCACTGCCCAAAGACAAAGCAGAGGCAAATACAGCCCTGAAAATCAATATGTGCTGGGGAAGAGCCTCTAGAATCTTGCTAAACGCATCTTGTGTCAGAAGTGGAATTCCTAAAATCCTAGGAACGCAGGTCGCTGCTGAGCACACACCTATGGCATCTATTTCCCCTTTAGCGATAAACTACCCCGAGTTAATTTTGGCATAAAGCACTCTGGGGAGCTCTGTAGTACAGAGCACACCAATAAAAAGCAGACCACGCAGACCAAAGCAAACACACTGCTAAAGAAACAGTCCTTACAGCAACTCCTCCACCCTCATCCTCCAGCTAACACTGTCATCCATCTAGCAGGCGTCAGGAGAAACTGATGGAAAACAGGAGTCGAGCACAGGGTGTGTCAGACCACTCCAGCCATAGGACAAGTGTTATCTTGAAAAAGTGAGGGAATTAAAAATAAAATAAATAAATAAAAAAAAAAGCAACACACCAAAAATTTCATCTTGATTACCTCTTTAGGGTTGTGGATCCAGGCAAAACACCCAGAGCGGAAACACACATGGCAAACAGGACACAGCACAGTCACTGAAAAATCGCATCTGAGACACGCAGAATTTTTTTACCGAGAAACACCTCAATCCATGATCAACTTTCCATGAAATATTTATCACTATTCATTCATCACACGGTACTGTTATTTTTAGAAGAGCCAGAGGCAATGGGAACAGATTACTGATTAACAATTCAAGGGAGCCTTTAAATGTCTGATCGTATCATGCCATCTCCTCCTTCCCTAAGAAGTCAGAAAGTTTAATGTAAATACCATCATGCATTCAAAGGCTCATCCCTCCATCACCTGCTTTTATATAAAAGCTAAACCACAAAACAACATTTCCTTTGGTAAGGAATCGGTGAGAATTACTATTTTTGAAAAATAACACTTTGTGAACAGTCAGGACTAAGCACATCCAGTGAAATCTATAGTTGATCAGTATGAATTAATAAACTAAACATCGTGAGGGAAGAATAAAGAAAAAGAGCAAGTTGGGTCTTGCAGAAAAGCAAACTTTCCTGCCAGTTACCTTTCATCTAAGAAAACAGCTCTGTATTCAAGTGCTTAAGATTTAAATGCTGCTTTCGGCTTTTAAAAAAGGAACAAGTCTTTAATAATTCATCCCACCTCCTCCATTTAATAACCATTTCCTTGTGGGAATGAAAGGAGGTGACAGCTAAATACTTTTTCTGAGACAAAACACAACAAAACAAGACTTTAGGAGTTGTGGGGTCCAGCCCTTCCCACCCCACAGGATCATGACATCCACATTCTGGGCAGACGACAAAGCGGTTCCTGCTCCAGCAAACCCAACTCAGCAAGAGAAATGGTTTAATTCTTTGCAGGACGCAGATGCTGAAGTTCAGGCAAGAGATGGTGCCTCACCAGGCTGGCCAAAAAGCTCCTACCTCTTGCTTACATCCCTACGCATGCATGCAACCCTGCAACGGGCATGTGTTGACGGAGAGTTAGAGAGTCATTAAATTATCCTATGATTATGACCGACAAAACATGAGTTTGGGTGCAATATTAGCCCAGCAAAGAGGTCCCGAAGCTTGAACTTCCCTGCTACTCTGCAGGGAGCTGCCCAGAGTCTCTCAATGTGGCAATTCCCTGCCTTGTCCTGCATAAATAACCCCAAATTTGCTGACCACATTCTGGACGTGCTGCAAAGGGCTTTTTATAAAAGCACAACAATACAGCAAATCATGTGTGAAAATCTGGGAGCTGGTTGAAGCATTATGCAAGGCTTTCCTTTCTGAGCAACGGGTTAGGAAGGTGAACTTTAGTAGTACCTCTAGCTGGTATAACACTTTTATCGTCATTGCACAGGCTACATTCAGTAACCCTAGCTCAGGGTTGGAAATAATACCTGTTGCAGTAAATACAAGGTTAACTTGATTATAACTATCAAGGCTCTATCTAAGCTACACTAACCTGCAGTTTCTCTGCTATCTTATGCTAGAGTATCTAAATGGTGGCAAAATTAATACACTAATCCTGACAAAAATAGATGCAGCTTTTAAATGAGCTAACTATAGGACAATAAGCAAACAATTCAATCTGCTTAGTGCATGGTTGTGACATTAAAATTATTTCTCAAGAACTCACTTTTAATGATAATTTGGGCAGGCTCCCCCCACACCTTCACAAAGAATAGATAAGGTTATTTTTAATGTTAAAGGACTAGCCTTTCTGCACGTGAGCTACGCTTCTGGGGCATGATAAAAACCATATGCCATTCCCGTACTAACATGTCCCAGTGTGAACAAGGACAAATGGGCTCCTGTCTGTGGAGGCACAAGCCTGTTGGGATTCCCAAATCCTAGCAGACCTGCCAGCAATCTGAACCTGCTTCAAAGCCCTGCTGTGCCACACTGATTTGGTACCTTTCTGAAGGAGCTTTTGAAGCAGACACACTATAGAAAGCAGGCAAGTATCTGAAAATAGGTGCAGTGAAAAGGCATCCCCTCCCTCTGAAGGGATAAATTAACAAAGGCACGGTGTTGAGCTCTGTTAGACCAACGAGACTAGCACTCCTTCCTCTTAGAGACAGGGATTAATCTCCGATTTCAAAAGCCTGTAAAATCATGTAACAATATTAGTCCAGAGGCTCTTGCAAACCATTTATTCATACATACATCAACATTTTTTTTTTTCAAATGAATGTGGAAGTGAGACTGGATAATTAGATCCAGGAAGAAGAAAAAGCAAGGAGCTGAAATCTCATGCATAATTCTCTGGCTGCCCCTGCTCTTGCCAGCGTCAGATCCAGCAGAGCCCCAATACTGTGCTGGAAGAACCATCCCAAGGGTTGAGCAGCAGCATCACAGTAAAGGCAGTGGCAGGAGGTCAGTGTGGCCAGCAGCAGTGGCCTGGATGGAGAGCAGGGGCACAGCCACGTGCAGAAGAGCCATTTTGAGCAGCCTCATGCAGAAGATGCGGTCTGCTCATCACCACCATCAGGACATCCCCAGTCAAGCCCCTGTTGCTCTTATAGAAACCGCTCAGCAGCAGCCACCGTCCACGCTTTGTACCCACTTTTGCAGGAGACTACTATCAACCCTCAAAAAGTCATCAGAAAACCACCACTGATCACTTCTCTAACATGCACGATGGCCTCACAGACCACCAGTGGTTTGCAGATGACAGATGGAGAACCTCAAGAAGGCATGCGGCAGCTTTCCATCTAATCCACAACAGTGGCCAGAGAGAGGTCTTCACCTTAGGGGCAAGAAAGGAGCACAGCATCTTCTCCTCAACCTCTCCATACATCTGTATTCTGCAATGGATATGTCCCAATGCAAACTATTTGTCAGCTGCACTCAATCATAACAATTTTTATCACAGCTTGGGAACACTTCCCTGAAAAGCCAATGGAAATGCTATGGGAAGGGGAATTTCTTTCCTAATTCAGTAATTGAACTGTACACAGATATCCCTAGAACTTCACTTTAGGCCATGACCAGCATATTGGGGAAACATGGCTGGTCGGCTGAGACCGTTAATCCCAATCTGCAGTTTTATTACTTAAAGCAAAGCTTTTGAGTTTAAAAGGGACTAGTTTCCATCTTATTTAATTCTAGCATTTCACTTATGTATCACAAATATCAAGCTGTTTTCACACTTCCAATACTAAAGAAATTGCTTAAGATTGTATTGTAACAAAATGAGCAACTATAAAGTTTATACCAACAAGAAAAACTGAAAAGACTTATGGGAGGTAGTTATCTAAAGTGCTGTAAACACAGCCTTATAAAGAAAGAAAACTCCTTCTACAAAGCATGCTTAATGAAGATCTATTTGATAAATCTCAAGGATGGTTTCAACAGTACACAAGTGATGTTTTTAAGAGGATTATCTACAACATATCTAGATATTTACACAATCGAGGTCCTTAAGACTGGCCCCCCAGCTTCACACTGTTGAAAAGGCATAGCATTGCTCAGTTTAAAAGCATAGGAAGAAAAAGTAAGAGAACAAGAGAGCTCTATCCCTCCCTCCTTACATATGAATCAGTCCCCTTATGCAGACTGCAGCTGAGTTCACTGCTAAAAAGAAGCAAAACACTATAAAACACAAAAAGTACTTAAAACCAGTATGCTAACTTGCAGGACAATTCCTTCACCTTTCTGCAAGCAATCCACTGTCACCCATCAAAACCAGGCAGTGGCCACCTCTGTGCCCATGTATCTGAGAAGTTTTATCTCCTGCTAAACTTGGCCCTTTAATCATCATGAGGTTTTCCATGTAACATTAAGTAAAAATAATCTGTGTAGTCCTTGTTCTGAAGATCTCTGAGTTCAGCGAGTAAAAGTTAAGGAAAAGCAACGTCACCCCTTCCTCCCCCAGGCCAAAGATGCAGTGACATTCTGGACCCAGAAAAAGAGAAAGCAGCATTATCAAACATTATTATATTCCTGTGCAAGATGTGGTTTGTGGGGGTTTTGTCTTGTTCTACTTTTACAAGCAACTAAAATTCAGAAGCACAAATTATGGGTGATACATTTTTGATAAGAGAAAATGTTTCCCTTTAAATTTATCCTTAATTTATGCAAAAAGCAGAGAGAGAAATTATTTTCCTAAAAACACACCTTGCTGATGACTGAACTCCACTCTACTCAACCCAATTCATTCCTAAAACAGTTTCATAAAAGTGTTCTAAATATTTTGATTTTGTACTTGAGATGCTTCCACAGAACAGAGCATGTTTAGGACCTGGGTATTGTACATCCCTTTCTCATCCCTTTACATCAGAGAAGAGCAACTAAAAAGGATCAAACTTCTCCTTCACTTGGTTCATGGCAAAGAGAAAACATTTTGGTTTTCTACAAGTACACCACAATGATTTTATCTTAACTAGAAATGTAGTTCTGGGGATAAAGGCTCATCATCTGCTCAGGTTTATTCATCACGAGGGCTACAAATCAGTTGCTTTACCATAATCAGGATGGGATAAGGTTTTAAATGGAATATCCCAGGACACAATTAAGCACTTTTTTCCTTAAGCTGTTTTTCAGCACCATTATTTCAGCCATGCCTGAGACTTGGAACAACACCCCACAAACCCAGACGTAACTTGTTTTTCCAGAGCAATACTTGGTATTACTTCTCCTTTCTTCTCTCAGAAGGATCTGCAGCAAACTCCTAAAGGTAATAACTATAAAAACCAGACAGGACAATTGTTTGCCCAGGTGGGTAACTCCCTCAAGCTGACAGCAACTTTCAACAGTAATTTTAAAAACCCATCAGAATACATAGGTATAGGCAGGCACCACACTTGAAAGCCAGCTGCTAAGCCACTTCCAAGATCAATGATACTTGCTTGCATTTACAAACATGCCAAAACATCTTTTTACTTTTTGCCAAATGCTGTGCTTCCAGGTTTTAACTATCGTTCTGCAAATCAACATACAAGATAGACATTTCCAGCTTGTGTATGCACTGCAGGGCTGAAAAGATTTCTCCAAAATTTAGCAGAAACTGAATAAGCATAGGGACTTGAGTGAAAAGTACCTGGGTGACCACCATCCAGAGCCAATGCTGCTTCTTGCATAAGGTCGCATTTTCATTCCCAGTCAGTCCTACCCTTTGCCCATTACACCCATGACCAGCCTAAGCTTTCCATCATGAGACAGGAATTCCCACAGCTCAAATGCTGGCAAAAGTCATTCAACAAAGAGACGTTGCTGCCTATGTCACATCCCACCCACTTCGCAAGAGCACAACTCCCCAGTGGTGGCTAGCTATTTCTTTTTTCAGTAAGCATACAGGCAAGCTATTAAAAATACTCAAAATGGAGTCCAAACAGTAAGAATTCCATAAATCCTGTATAAGTCCATAACATCCCTCCTTTCATCTGGGGAAAAATAGTCAGAGCATACCGAACTCTACCATCAGGTTACCCAAGTTTTTAACCAGCATCAGCCTTTGTCCTGTAGTATCTTAAAAGGAAACCTTAAACATAACAAGCAATAACGAAATCAGTTACAAAAAAAAAAAAAAAGGCTAAAACCCATCACATTCATAATAGTGGCCATTGATCCACTGACAGAAAAGAGGACTGTGACTCCTCTTGTGCAGAACCAGAAAATTCAGTCTACTGCATGGATATGAAACCTTTAAGTTTACCTGTGTTACCACAGTATTCTTAAAATGAGAATCTCTCTTAGGGTTAGGAGAATATAATCTCCCTTACCTGACAGACAACTTTTGGAGGACATGGAGGGAAGAGAGGTTTCTCAGAATCCAAAGCCAAACACTCGTACCTGGTAAACAAGGATCTCTTCCTTTTTTTCCACACAATAGATATACCTCCTTAAGTTTCCTTCCCCAGATATGCATTTAACTCCACAAAAATCTAGGTTAGGTCANAGGTCACAGCCCACCCCCCCAACCCCTGCCCCCCCAAAGTTGTTTTGAATAAGCTTCATTTACATTTTTCCAACTTGCATTACCAGAAGCACTTAGATCTTCTGCGAGATCTCTTCCTTAATATAAAAGGACCTAAAGGCATTTTGGAAGGCAGCAGAGAAGGGAAAGTTGGGTTTTTGGAAAACTCGAGCTCCTACCTGGAAAGTAGATAATGCTTCATATACCAGATCATCCCTAGTATAAATATCTCTATCTGTTTGCACCTGGAAGCAAAATACTTTTGGAAGATAGATGGGGGAAACACAAAAGATAGCAGCAGATTGCTTTCCATAGCATTTCATGTATTGTGACCAAAACTTTGGTTTCCATCACTTGAAGTGCTGCAATTGTGAGCCATAAAATCTCTTTCAGCTCCATGAGGAGCAGTCCTCCAGGATGAACACTGTGGCTGCTGTGCTTGCTTCATACCAGAAGGACAAGACCCAAGAGATACCATAGCAGGATCATTAGAAGAGGGAAGAAAAGCAAACAGCCCAGAGCCCAGTGTGATAGCTTTGATCAGCCTGAGTTTGGCTCCTCATTTCAACACAAGGAGACTTCACCCTAATGGGAGCAGCAACTCAAAAATCTACTTTGCTCCACAGCGCTCCTTTTAGGCTGTGAAAAGACTCATAAGGTGCTGCTTTGTTCTGCTATCCTCTCCTTTCTAAGGAAAAACAAGCAGCTCCAACCAGGTTAGGCTCTCCTTAGCCCCCTGCCAAGGGTAAGTGCTGAGCTATTTAAGACTCCAAAGGCTGCTGTGCTCCATCTTCCCTCCACTCCCAAATCCCACTTGCCCAGCCTGGGAAAGTAGATGTGTGCAAGTTCTAACACACTTTGTTCCAGCTTTTCACATTTGCATTTTGCTCTCCCACTTGCAAGATAGAGCTGCAGAGTATTTTACTGCATTCCCAGAATAGGAACAACGTTTAATACAAGTTCCTTCTTACCAGAGCTAGGCATGTGGTTCACTCTAGGTGGATTCAACAGCTCTACTGGCTGGTCTCTGCCAGAAAGCCCATCTGGAAAAAGAGGGAAATAAATAAATAAATCACATCATCTCTTTGGTTAGCTGAGCTATTTCAGACATTCCAAGCAGAAATAAAAGAAAAATACTAACAAATTATCAATGTAAAACAGAAACACACAAGTAGCACAAATCAATACAAACAAGAACATTAACCGAACAGCTGCACAACAACTGGTTACACTAAAGCATAAAAGATACTGCAGCCCGAATTACGCCCAGGTCTTCCCAGTCTTTAAATCCACAACTGGTACTGATCCCAATCCAAGGAAATAGGCACGTCAGCTTATAAACCTTACCATACAATAACTAAATTGCAATTCATTCCTTGCTCGGAGAACTGAGTGAGTTAAGACAGAAATGCAGCCCTGTGAAGCAAAGTTGAAGAATGGCTGTAATATGCCAGGGAGATGTTAAGGAAAACTGACAAATCACTGCAGGAGATTAAAATGCATAGACATGCATAACAAGCCCCATTTTGCATAAGTTTGGATTTCAGAAAGGCATTAAAAACATACTTTGTAAATGATATGCAGAAATCCATCTTGCTGAAGCAGTTCTCTATTTAAAATATTTCAAAGATTGTATCTTGCATTCAGGTAGAGTTAAAACAGAAGAATGCAGTACCTACTGCTGTAGACTGCCAGACCAGATCTTCTAGTCACCCATCTGCCCCCCCAAAAAAGTTGAAGCAAAAAATGCTAAATTATGTTTTCAGTACTTAGATTATGAATACTTGAATACAGAAAACTTATCTCAAACCCATTTGTTCCACTATATATATCTCCAGCTTTGCCAGTTCTGTCTCACTTGTTCTCCTCTAATGCCTTTCTGCACTCTGTGCTGCAGCACAGATACAATCAAGCCAAACCCTGTCTGGAGACATCAAAGAAGCCACCCCATCTCTCTCAGTCAAAGCAAAGGACAGCATTACAAAAATGTTAAAGATGTCAGTGCAACATTCAAAAACATACAAAATTAAAAAAAAAAAAAATAAAATCACACTTTGTTTTCTTCTCCCTATTTTCTCCATTCCAGGTTTCTCTAGAGAAAGCACAGTTGGGTCTTCTCCATCACTTGCATGGGTTTGCCTCCAGTGATCATACCCAAGTGTCAGTGCAGCTTCAGGCAATATGTCAATAAATTAAACTACAACCACGCTGAGTTCTCCTTCTCAAACAAGTAATATCGATTATTCACATTATAATTTTGAGAGCTTTCGGCTTGTTACTTCTAGAGCCAAGAGAGCGGCTGGGCTTCCTGTACCAGAGTGGCCAACCTACAGCGTCAGTGGGATGACACTTGGGCAGCCGAGCTTCACCTGCACTAGCAGCAGCAAATAGCAATAAATGAGGAGGCAGCTGGATTGAAGGGGTAGAGCAAAACATCACTATTTTAAATAACATTCAGCCATCAGCCTCTCCAGATTCACAACCCAGTGGTCACTGCAGATCAAAGAGCCTAAATGGATAGCAAAAAAAAAAAAAATCATCCTCCCTAGTTACTAAAATGTCGGGTTTTCCAGCCTTATTTTTTCTGTAAGACAGGCACTTGCTATCTCAGCCCTCAGTAATTTTTTAATTAATTGGCGAACTGCATCCCTACTTGCTGCTGAAGCCTTCGCTATGTTTCTGTGCTGAACATGCCATCATCGCCCGGGGACCACAAGCAGCTCCCCAAACTCATCTGTTCAGCCTGCCAGCAGCTTAGAAAAAAAAAAAATATCACTCTGCTGGGCTCTCCTAGCAACGAAGCAGCAGCCGCCCCAGCGGCCAGCCATGCATACCCACTCCGGCACAGGCTGCGGCTCAGCCGGAGAGAGCATCGGGAAAGGGGAGCACGCAGCAGGGAGAGGCGAGAACAGCCTCAGGAGCCCCAACAATTTCCTGGGGAGTAGAGTATTTTCAGCTTCTCTGCTATTTCAGATGAAGATGCACCTTCAGAGAAGGACTCATCTACGAAACAGAGCCCTGTACCAGCAGCTGAGGTCCTCTGAGACACAAATCCGGGTCAATTTTGACAAAAACACCCATTTGCAGCAAGGCTGTTGGAGCAAAGGTGCCCTTTCTCATGCTAAATCCAGCAGTTTTGAGCAAGCGACATATTAAATTCACATCTCCAGCAGTACAAAGCTGCCGGCAGAGAACAACTGACAAGAGCCCATCTATTTCTAGCAGAAGTCCACAGCACCAGCTATTTTGGCAGGCTCACCTGGCTGGCCAGACACCATGGATGGGCACCTGCATGAAGCAGGTAACCCACTTCAAAGCCAACCAAACTGATACAGGGTTTTTATTTTGTTGTCCATGGACTTCCTCCCCCACTGTTGTGAATTTTCAGTCTCACCAGTACCTCAGAGATCACTAACAAAAGTGTTGATTAGTGGGGATTTTTAAGACTTTTTTTTTAATTCCAAGAAATAAAGTGCCAACATTTTTCAACTAATTTAAAAAAAAAACAAAAAAAACAAAAAAAAAAACCACAAACCAACACTCTTCAATCTTTGTTTCAAAATGAGTAATAGACTAATCACAGAAGAACATTTAAGAACATCTTTTAAAGCACTGACGCCTTAAACACTGGAAGTGAAACCAAACTGTGTTAAGACCAAGGTTCTGTATTTTCTGTAGTGAGTCATTAAAAAAAAATCTCTATTTATTTTGGGGGGGGGGGGGGGAAGAGGCAGTTTATCAGGACATATTTGTATAAGGTACCTCTTCTCCCACGCTACTAGCATATATTAAAAAAAATGTTAAAATAAGATGTAAACACACAACCTGGCACATCACTTGCCTTTCCCTTGAAGAGCAAGCTATCTCACACCCACCACGCTAAGCACATGCACCCAGCAATCACAACACAGCAAATAAACTACTTGTAGAAGTTGGTTGGTTTTTTTTTTTATTTTTTTTTTTAAAAACCCTTTGGGTAGGTATGTCCAGATCATAATCATTTCACCCTACTTGCTCCCAGTAACCTACCACCTTCTTTCCCAGCCCTCTGTGTCCTCCTCTCTCGTGCAACTTGCAGGTGGGTACCACAAAGTGCATCACCTTCTGGCTGCTGGAGAGGAGCTTGCACATCTAGGCAGGTCCGTTCAGCCCCATTGGATGACCCAGGCCATGCCTTGGGCACCTGCATTCACTCCTCCTGCAAATGCACATCCACCTCTCAATGGGGAAGGGTGAATGAACACGCAAGCCTGTGGGTTGCCGCGCAGAGGTTGCAGCACCGAACCATCACGGCTGTGGCACCAGGGTGTCCCCATGCCATGGTTGCAGGCTGTAGCCCTGCAGTGGGAACAAGCATCCCTGGCATCTCCATAGTTAATAAAATGCTGAGAAGCAAAGCAGTGTTGAAGACATTTCCATTTACTCGCTTTCTAGCATCTAGAGGAGTTTGGGGTGGTTATGTTTGGTTTTTTTGTTTGTTTTTTAATTTAAGTAGCTGCAGACAAACACACATTCTGCTCTATTGCTCCCCAATACACACACCTTCTCTGTTATTACAAAACATAAGCAGCAGTGAAAAAGTCAGAACCTCCTCAGAGAGGTTTCAAGCTCTTTTTTATACAGCTACTATGCCTCACTGCAAAAACAGCACATATTTAAGAGAAGCCTATGTTCTGCAACCAGACTTTCCAAGATGGAACTCAAGCAGTGTCCTTTTCCCAGCAGCATCCCAACAGCTGTAGGCCAAAGCCAAAAACTCTTACTCTAGCCACCTCCACAAATGCAGGCAAAGTCTTACCTGGTTTCAGACATCACTTGCTTTCAGGATACTGCAGGAGATTCCCCAAAATCAACGCAGTCCTACATGGGGTCAGCTACTTAGGATGCAAAAAAATCTTTTGCTCTGGCCTGTGCTAGTTGCACAGTACTACTCAAAGCTGTGATGTTTTGTACCATCAATGAGCCTCACTCAACAAAAAGCTGAGTACCTTGGACTCAAAGCTTTGCTGCACATGCAGAGTTAGCTTGGCTTTTGGAGCCCAAAAACAAAGCAAAAAAATCCCAGAACACAAACCTGGCCTCTTGAAACAGTTAAATTTTCTTGTCCTCTCCTCAGCTTCCTAAAATGAGCTAAAGATGCTACGAGAAGCAAAGAAATAATTTAATTTCAAAAGCCTAGGCAATCAGTTTATTGGAAATTTAAAATTCCACTGCATTTAATGAAGTATCATGTCTACTGCCAACACAATAGCAACCAAAAAAAACCCAAACCAAAGCAATGAAAAACCTTAAGCTTTCTGAAAGGAGAAGAGCCCTTTACACCAGTCTGAAGGAAGGCTTTAAAATCCTAACTGCGCTACATCAAATTTTGATCAAGTACTAAAATCCATACACCCAATAGACCAGGATTCCTCCTTGCTCAGTGTCGTGGTTTCAGTTTCAGCCCAGCTGGTAACAAAGCACCACGCAGCCTCTCACTCACCCCCCATCCCTTCCCCTGGCCACATTGGGATGAGGAGAAAATACAAAGGCAGGCTCGTGGATCAAGATAAGGACTGGGAGGGATCACTCCCCACTTATGGTCACGGGCAAAACACAGGCTCAACTTGGGGAAGAAACAAAATCTATTTAATTTACTACAAATCAAATCAAAACAAGGATACTAGGAAGTAAACCCAAACCTCAGAACACCTTCCGCCCACTCCCGGTTCTCTCTCCCTCCTCCCCCCGGCAGCACAGGGGAATAGGGGATGGGGGTTGGGTCAGCTCGCCACACGTTGTCTCTGCCGCTCCTTTCCTCAGGGGGAAGATTCCTCACTTGTCCCCTGCTCCACCGTGGGGTCCATCCCACGGGAGACAGTCCTTCATGAACTTCTCCAACGTGGTCCTTTCCGCAGGCTTGAGTTCTTCTCGAACTTCCCTGGTGTGGGTCCNGTCCTTTCCACGGGCTGCAGTTTCTCACAAACTTCCCTGGTGTGGGTCCTTTCCACGGGCTGCTCTCCAGTCACACACTGCTTCAGCGCGGTTTTTACCATGGAGTTACCGCCATCTTCGGGAGCCTCCGCTCCACCGTTCACCCCCATGGGCTGCAGGGGGACAGCCTGCCGTCTCCCACAGGCTGCAGGGCCATCAGCCTCCTCAGGCGCCCCTCCTCCCCCTCCTTCTTCACTGACCTCGGGATCTGCAGAGATGTTCCTCTCACGTTCCAATACCCCACCCACTGCCGGTTCCCCTTCTTAAATCTGTTCTCCCAGAGGCACTCCCACCATCACTGATGGGTCGGCCTGGGCCAGAGGCAGGTCCGACTTGGAGCCAGGAGAGCTTCCAGCAGCTTCTCACAGGAACCACCTCTGCAGCCCCCTCCCCCACTACCAAAAAAAACCACGCCACACAAACCCATAACACTCAGCAATACTGCTGCCCACAAAAGTGCTTGCATTGGTTGATGTCTTCTCAAACAGATGAGCTAAACCTATGTTAAACTTTTAAAGAATTATCTGTTAAAAAACACCTGAGAAGTGACCAATGAAAGATGGAGGGGTTTAGAGTCCTAGGCTGTGACTATGTGCTCTATATAACTTTAAAACAGGAAAAAAAAATCCCTATGTTTTGCATATTCAGCCACATTGCTTCACAGATCCTGTTGCACCATCACACTGAAGACAAACTGGTCACCTGGGGCGATCTAAGCCTCAAGAAAAGTGTGTTTTCTGCTACTGCTGCACTGGGGTTCCTTACAACTGTTACCGGACACTCTCTCCTAAATCAATCGATGTATAATTGACCTTTGTGTGACAAGGGAAAAGCACAATGGTTTATGCCAATACTTAGCAAGCACTAAGATAAAGAGTGGTCTGGGTCTGCAAATGCCAAAAAGAATACCATCAGTTTCCATTACAAAAGTTTTACGCCCACCTCCTACCTTTACAAAGTATTCAGCTCCAATTCCCTCCACGCTTCACCACGTATTTACAGAGAAAGCTTTGGCAATTACAGAACTAAAAGAAAAACACAGAAGACGCTAAAGTTATCTGTGCTACACACAGCTCTCTAGTTTTATCCCTGTTACTGCCTAGAAGGGATCACAGGGATGCTTCTGGAGTTCCCAAAAACTGGACAGGGAAGGGAAGCAGCTTGTCTTACTGCCATGGACAAGCAAAGAAAGTGCAAAGAGGTGAAACCCTGCATTCACAATTTGACGCTTTTACAAGCCACAAACCCTGCTTTGAATAGTACTGAGACAAACCAGTTTACCTACACAGTATTTTCAAGCTCTCTACTGGCCAAATTTTTCCTAAGCTACTAAAAATAATTGTTGAAAAAATGTCCTCTTGAATCAGTTCTGTATGAATCAATCCAATGATTTCACCAAAAATACCAGAAGAGCACAGGGGTGAGTTGTCGCAGCTGTACCAGGAGGGTGAACTGGGCTGATTAATCCCTGGGCTGACGGCAGCCAGTGATGAAATGATGCTTGCGGACTGTCCAGTCCAAGATGCTCACAAGGGAAAGAAACTGCACGGGCCATCAAGCCTGGAAGGAGGCAGACACCAGCCTGTCTGTTTTATGGCTCAAGTTAGAGAACACTTAGTGTAGCTTAATTTCCAGATGGGTATTTTACTCATTAATTAATAAGATGAAGCCATTATTCATTGATGGGAACTTGAACACTTTATTTTTATCTTAGTTTGTTCCAAAGAGTTGTTTAAGTTACTTTAAAAATATAGCCAGGACAGTTTTGGAAGTAGCTGGGTTTACAGGATTTAAACATGTTGAAAATAGCAAAACAAAGACAAGATGGCTACAGTACGCTCCAGAACAACACAGAAACATGCACAGATAAAAACCCTCAGAAAAGATGAAGCAGCAAAACGAACAACATCCAAGGCAAAACCAAAGCAGACAAAAACAGGGAAGTACAGCTTTATTACTTAAAAAAAAAAAAACAAAAAAAAACAAAAAAACCCAAATAATGTACAAAACCAGAAGTTTGAAGCATTCAGTAAGCTCTTACAAAAAACTGTAAGCAGCCTTACTATAATTAACTCTGATGAGTTTAAAAATGCAGGGCAGAACTGGGAACGAAGAGGTTATTTAAATAGTTTTCCATATATTCAGATCTTTTGACCTGATGCAATCACCCTGGCCTACTTGAACTCCTTGTGTAAAGTGATGAACGACCAACAATTATCTTTAAAGGATACCCAGAGTAGGGGAAAAGTCCTACAGAGCAATAGAAGTAAAATTTTAAGAAAGGCAGGAGAAAGAGGTACAGAAAATCGGCATGGTTGACTAGGATCTCATTTCCTGAAAAAAAGGACAATTTCAAGAGGCAGAACAAAAAATCAGGTAACAGGAAAAGCAAGACCGATGAATTAAGGTGAAGCTGAAGGCAGGCAAATGATTTGTTACTCTGTCAGCATGTCTGGCTGGCAAACTAGCAAAAATAGTTTTGATTTTAGTCAAGTTTTCTAAAAAAACACAAACAAACCTGAAAAACAAAACCAAAAAACAATAATCCACATTGAGAGGCTACATGGGGCACGTCAGTAAGAAAATCAGGTCTGCATGAATCGCCCTAAACCAAGTACACACCTGGTTTAAAAAGCCCATCAGTCATCATCTACTTCCAGATCTATTATATCCAGTGTATTGCTGTAGTTCACAATTTACTGGTAAAAGCAGTAAAGATGCATTTAAAACTCAGGTTTTCCCTTATACCACAGAGATCCCCCTTTGGAGCACAAGATGCAAAATCCAGCAAGTCAGAAAATGGATGGATGCAATGTTCACTGACAAATGAATAAAACCCTACGACCTTGATGATGATGATATTATTAATAATCAAATGTACAACTACTAATGAGGAATACCTGGCAAAAGCAAGGATACAACAAAGAAAAGCCAAAGGACTTTACAAAACTAAGCATCCACCATTTGGCAATGATGCAGAAGACATCAGCTCATTCCAGGATGCTATAGCAGGCGCATATGCAAGGCAGGGGAGATCATTACTCAGGGACATGACAGCCTCTGTGGCCAAAGCACTACAATCAGTTTCAGATTCAACACCAGAAGATGAATTGTAGGCAATCCAGGAGAAACCTCTGANAAAAAAAAAAAAAGATGGAGGGTCTGCAGAACTTGGTAGTTTTCCCAACATCAGCCTGTTCTTTGTTGAGGGAAGATGATACTGTGGCCCCGAGACTTTTTCAGGATGAGCAATTATCTGCAAACACAGGGATTTTGAGACCTCTCAACCAAATTCGTTTCTGGTCATCTTTAGTTACATACTTTCTGGACAACACTTCACGACGTAGCAGCAATCGGTTAGTTCTGAGAAGGCAGGGAATTATGCCTCCTGTAAGCAACAAGTCCTAAAACCTGAGACCTTGCCATTGAACTGCCAGTCCACATCCTCCACGTGAGGCAGCTACTGCCACTTGCCATTTACAGCTTCGGGTTCCTTTCCAAGCTGGTTTTGGGGTGGGCTTGGCTGACAAATTGCAAAACCTCCAATGGACTCTACCATTCTCAGTAATACGGTAGGAACTAGAGCTTTTTGTTTGCGTATTTCCAGTTCCTAGAAAAGAAAAAGGAGTGCAGAGGAAAACTCTTGAGCAATAAGACGTCCCAGTAAGACATCTGCAATAGTCCAAGTGACTGGTGATGAATCTGATAATCATTTCTTTGCAAACCACTCACAAGGCAGTTACCAGATTATTTTGGCTATTTTTATCCCAGGAAGATACAGGTCAGAAGCTTGCCCCTGTGCCTTCCAAGTCAAAATAGAAAGAAGCTGTAATTTCTCAGTGCCCAATCAATAAAAAGCCTCAGGCAAAACAAGGCGTCTGACAGTAAGCCCAGGATAAATAGCCATCAGTTGGCATCTGAGAGACTATCCCAACCACATCCTTTCAAGAGCGTGCATCCGCATTTAAAATTAAGCTTTCACTAAGGACAGAAAGAAAGGGGATGTTTCTGGATCAATGACTCTTGAATTTGTAGTTGTCATCAAGCAATTACCTTGTTCTCCTCACTGCTTTCTAGTAAAACAATTGTGAACTTGTCTCACAAAGAAAAGAAAGATCCATTCCCCTTCTCTCCAACCATGCCACCTTCCCATCTGCTTCACAGTAGAACTGAAAGACACTTAAACACAACAACACTGCACTTCATAAAAAAAAGCTCAAAGATAGAATCAGCCTCACAGTTATCTTCACTCAAGAGATGAGCTAGTGCATGCTTGACCAGGGTTACGCTCGCATTGGCAGGATCAGCTTTCACTTTGGATCCAGAGCGGGCTCTTGGAGCAAGTCCCTGGCTGCCCCTCTTCCCATACTTTTCCACATCCCGTATTTTAGGTTGCATCATGGAGCAGTCTGAGCACACAGACTGGATTTTTTCTAGGGGGATACACCTCAAACTCAACTCAAAACACCCAGCCTAACACGCTCCAGCCACTAATGGGGTCATGTATCTGAGGGACTGGACTAAATGCACTCCTAAAGCAAGCTTCAAAACAACTCCACACAGCCTCTATAGGACGCCATCAGCATAATCTGCTGAACTCCACAGACCTAAGCCTCTGCATAGGACTTGCGATCACCATCAGGAGCTGTTGTTCTTCATTCCTTCCCCTTCCCTCAGCTCCTTCCCTCTGATTAAGGCCGCACAGTGGTCTACAAGCCAGCACAAGGCTCATCCCTGGTCATCAGCTACTGTCAGCAGCTTACAGGGGGTACACGCTGTGAAAAGTGAGAGCTCCTCACTCTTACTGGCACTGCCCAGGAAGTTATGCACTGTCTCCATTACACATGTAATCCCACGGCAATTTCATGGACCTCTTCCAGGCCCAAGAACATCTAGTTTTTTCCCCACTATCAATACATATGTACCACAGTCACACTATAAAAAGTATTTTGCATTTTATACACGAGCTGAGGGGTTGTTTTGCTTAACAACGTGCAAACAGTATTTATCTGGGCTACTTCTTGGCAGGATTTGGGGTGGGTGAG
Organism: Pandion haliaetus; assembly: GCA_013401275.1. NCBI lineage: Eukaryota > Metazoa > Chordata > Aves > Accipitriformes > Pandionidae > Pandion > Pandion haliaetus. Next base: position 93,447 of record VYZV01033779.1, on the reverse strand, counting down.
TAGGTGGTTCTGGTCAATTGTATTGCTGTATTTCTAAAACCAGACCATGCACTAACCTTGGGATACCAGACAGCTAAAATAGGATCACTGAGGAATAAAAGTCTCTGTCCCTGACTGTTAAGCACAGTCCACTAATACATCCTGACTTGCATATTAACGGCTATAGCGTGTAACAAGTTAAAATATTAGTAATGAGAATAGTAATTAACATGGACATATTATTTATTTGTCTACTCATTTGAAATTTACAGAGAAAAAAAAGTCTTCAACATTTACAAGAAAGCAATTAAGGCAGCAAATGGATTATTTCTCTTTAAACCTATGAGAAAATACTCAGTGCATATTTCCTCTCTAATTTGTCTGCACTCAAGAATCTATTTTTGGAAGTCTCCCTAGACTGTATTGTAGCACCACATGTACTGTAATGGCATTTTAATTAGCCCAGAGAGCTGGAAGATGCACTATGCATCCGAAAGAGAAGCAGCCTAACAAAATGAGAGCATCCTTCTCTTCCCTTCTTTGAGATTTACAGCAGCTATCAAGTCGAAATACCAATTATGGTTTCAATTGGAATCGACTGCCACTGCTATAAAAATCCAACACATCGCAACAGTTTATAGAATTCAACAAAAACAACAAAAACAACTGTAGTATTTAAGCACTATTTACTCATACTTTAAAGGTGGATGGTAAAAATAAAATGCTGCAGATATCCACAGGCAGAACAGAGCATAGAAGGAGAAGAGACAACAATTAAAAAAAATGTTTTTGGAGTTGGGCTCTAAATATGTTAGCTTTTGGCCTGCAAGTATAATCAAGAAAACACCCATTTAGATGAAAGCTAATCCAATTCTGTTTACACGGGGTTGTTTTGGTTGGGGTTTTTTTTATTATTAATACTACTACATCTAATATTCACGTTACTGGCAATGGAAGGTGGCTAAGTGACATAATGTATAAACATCATCAGTATGGTCTTGTATATATTTAATTTGCCGTAATTCTGACTTCTTACTTTTGATGCAGTAGAAACTAGGTCAGGCTGATGTCCACCTCAGTTATACAAGAGGTTGACATATCTGGAATTGTAAACCTCCTTCATGCCCTTGACAACATTGCAGCAGACCACAGCACTCAGCACCTCGCTAGCAAGAACTATGATGGGTTTCAAGCTTTCTTTTGCATTATAATCTACATGAATATTTCGCAAGTCAGAAAACACTCAGGCGTAATGTCTACAAGAGCTTCTCACTGCTTTCCTATCCAGAACCTAGTAAAGATAAATCCAGCAGATCCCACTTTGGTAAGAAAAGCAACCTTTAATATATTACTAGGAGGTTATCCTAGAAGCCAAATACCTAAGATGCATTAAAACAGGAAATGCTGTGGTCCTCAAGGTGTTTACAGATTAACATCCAAATGACAATACACTACTTTTTAAATGTCAAATTGTAAAACCATTGTATTCCACTTCCTATGCCATTATTTTCTTTAATTCTTTGCAGTGGGAGGATAACGCAACTCGAACTAAACATGACAATCTTCAGTCTCCTAAGCAGATTTTGGTGACTTCAACTCCACAAAATTTGAAAGGTACGTCATTTTGGAAATCCACAGTAATAAAATAATCCTTTACATGTAAATGCAAGTAATCTAAGGTCTGTGGTAACCTATCCATTAGATCAAAGAGATAAAGCTCACTGAAAGTGGCCTGACATAATTACAGCAGAAAGGAACAGCTAGCCATTTCAGGAGACTTGCTTCCCCTGTTGGGCAAAGAAAGTCAGAACCCCCTACAGCCAGCCTTTCCACCGTCCCGCAGACAGACAAAGCATTAAGTGAAATAAAAATAAAATACAAAGGAAAGAATTACCACATTAAAGAAATAGCATGTATAGTACACTTTTGATGTGTATTTTTCCTTTTAAGCCAAAAATATCCATATTTAATGCTGTTTTTCATTCTATTCTTCTGTAACAAGTTACAAAATCGGCTCATTTGGTACACAGAAAATAACCACAAAGTCCAATTACAGACAAGCTCGAGCATGCACTTGCAGTAGAAGCAAAACAAGTATCCTACATTCTGATCCCTCGTTGCACCTTGGTAGTCTGAGACATTACTCAGTCTTACTCAGGCAAGATGGAACACCAAGAAATACCCCTGCTCCCATTCAATGCCAAACACCCACCTAGTAAATGCAGCCTACCACAAACGTGTAATAAACACCAGCATCCCAACCATTCCCGAATGTGCTCTGACTCCTGAGGTAGGATCTGGCTCATCCTCCATTTGAGAGCTTTAACACCTCCCGTGGGCAGTCTCCTGCAGGCAGCCACCAGTCACTCTGAATGCCTAACAGTTTTACTTCCCCGGTTACAGGCAGAAGAGGCTGCTATCTTATTTCATACACACAGCACCGTTAAGCATGCCATACCAAGACAGTACTATGTCAGAGACCTGGCTCTATTTTAGCCTTAGCTTACCCAATCATTTCCTGCAGTCTCTCTTGTGCAGCCAACATCAGAAGGTATTTGGTGGTGGGCATCCAATACCTTCTCCTGCCTAGCACTACCTCAAGCCCCAACAGGACAGCTCAGAGTTTCCACCACATGGAGAAAAAAAATGACATCATTGTGTCCCTGTCTCCCCAGAGTGCTGGGAAACTCAGGGTGGAGTCTGCAGGATCCTGCTATATCCTGATGTTAAATCCATCTCAGATGAGACGCTGCACGCAGAACCAATCTGGTACTTTGCACAGCACTGCCCCATTATCCCAGCCCTATCTGACAGAAAGTCAATGACTATCAACACCAGGCAGCAGGAAAATTGTCCCAGTCTACCCGTTCCTGATATAATATCAGCCATTATCTACCAGCTTTACATAGTCTATATATAATATCATCAATACAATATCTGTCAATTAATGTACAGATTTTTAAAATTTGGACTTCAGATGTTTTTAAATCCCAGAGGGGAAAAAAAAAAAAAAAAAGACTACCATTTCAAAGCATCTAAAAGTAGATTCCACTTTCACAGACATGGTGGAACAGCAATTTCCCCACTTGCAGTGAAGGAGCCGAGACTGCGCTGTTTATTACTATAAATATATTCATAGATATTTTCCCTGGCACAAACCACTTCAATTTTAAAAGCAAGGAATTAATCAACTCTTATGGATAGCTTCATCTTTACTGCTTTTATTCTGTCAGTGAGCACGCGCTCCTGGCAAGAGTGGAGGAGGGTACAATCTGCCACCATCTGCAGGGTGCTATCCATCTGAAAAGGTGACTGTCCTCAAGAAATTAGCATAGTCCAAGCATTAAACTTAACTCTGGAATATTATGTTCAGCCAACAGTCTCTTTCAAGGGCCATTCTTCAAAATATTCCTGCTCCCTGCTAACTGCATGGCAGATGTTTGCTTGTTGGGTTTGGGTTTTTTTATGTTTTAATGTAGCCTTTTATCAAAAGTGACCAAAACTTTCCAACCTTCGCGGTATGTGAATGGGGTAAAGTCAGTATTCCGCAATCAGAGATAAATATTTCTACAGGAGACCAGTATTATCAATGTGAGATGCTTAATCTGCTGAGACAGATCCCATGAACTTCAGCATTAAAAAAAAAAGCAAACTCCACAGGACTACCTTGGCATTCAGCCGGAGAGGTGCTGCTGGCACCCAGCCATTTCACAATCACAGACTATTCAGAACACATGAATTCACATTTGATAGCTACAAATTCACAGATATAATGCCACTTTAATCAAAACTAATATTTCAGTAGGTTTTAAAAACTGATTGGTGATACAAAAATNTAAAAACTGATTGGTGAAAAAAAAAAGAAAAAAAAAAAAAAAAAAAAAAAACCTTGAAATTATCTGCAATTGTCAGCAGAAGGAGACCTGTGAAGCACATTTTAAAGGCAGGAGAGAAGGTTCAATAACCTGCTTAATTTTCCCTTCTCTCCGGCTGAATAAACTGTCAGGAAGAAATCCAGCTGAAAGACAGCCTAGCTCTTCTACAGCTTCAAATGAGACTCCAGCTCCTGCCCACACAGGACACTATGTTCAAGCTAATAAGATACCAAGCAGAGAAAAGGCTTGCCTCGTTAAAGAGGGAACCAGCTGTATGTTATATGAACCAAACAGCACGGGTTTCCTTCCTTACCCCTGCATTTTGCTAGCACACATGCTACATAAGACTCATCCACAAGACTATTTCCAAGGCAGGCTGTGTCCAAGAGTTCTGATCCTTTCCACAGCAGAAAAGGGAAGTGATAATAATTACTCGGCAACCCATTACATTAATGCTTTCAGAAAGCAGGCTAACCTGGAGAAAATTTCTGGATGAAGCAGAGGGCAGGGAGAAAAGAGGCAAAGGAAACTGATGCTTGGACCCCTTCCTGGACACTGCTGGCAACAGGAACCATCTACGATTTCACTACTAAGCAGATGCCTTCTCGCCTTAAAAGCTTCAGCTTCTTCAGTGGCTGGCAGAATTGGAAAGAGCAGAGGAAAAAGGGGAGAATTTTTTGTTGAGGAAAATAAATACGGAGACATGGAAACAGCACCGTCAGCAAACAGAGCACGACTTGGGTTTGATGGAGCTGCTGGGTCCCAGGTGCTGTCAGAGTGCAAGGCTTTGAGTTTCAACCTTTCAGAACACTCCGTCAAGGCTTTCTTCTACAAAACAAGAGCTAGAATACTGGGAAAAAACCCCACACAAGTAAAAAAAAAATCCTTCAGAGATCTGAGAAAGCTTCCAAAGGCAAAAAACAAACAGCACCGTCACGGAGGCTGGATTGGACATGTCTGCTTTACATGAAGCTTGTCAGAGACCTACAATTCCAGAAGCTTGAGCAAGACCCCAAGAGGGCTCTTCTCAACTCCCTGCTGTCACACCAACTTTATTCAGTGAGCATCAGGACAACACACTCGGCAACAACTCCATGAGTGCTGGTGCCTCACATCTTTATCCCCCATGTATCACAGTAACCACAGTTCCCCTCTGCCCCAGGGCTTGAATTATGTAGGACAGCGTAATTTGTTTAAACCCAGTTCCCTTCAGACTGGCAGAATTTACAATTAACCCATCCTGAGTGAGATCAGCCTGCTCCCCACCTACCCAGTGCCAGGGCTAGCTCAACTAGGTCTGAAAGAAAATGCCTTCCATTAGGTCAAATACTTCATCCTAAGAACTTGTATTTAAATATATATTTGAACTATAGCAGGCAGGGACTCATTTCAGCTCATACCGCTGTATTGGGGTAAGAGCCAGTGGTCAGATGGAGGGCTGGCCGGTCTGCTGACTCACCCACCCGCACGCATCTTCCTTGGGTACCCGCACAGCCTCTACAGCTCTACCTTCCCAAGAAACTCATCCTCACAGGTGGTATCTTCTCTGCATCAAAGCCTGCTACTGTAACAACATAAAAGCTGTTGCTCACCAGTGAAAAATCCTTTTGGTCAAACATTTTAAGGATCAGAGAGAAGCTAACCATGCTTACTAGCAGCCTAAACTGCAGCTCACCCAAAGCCCACTGAAGACAGCAATCACATTTTTCAAATGCCATCCTCTCTCTCTCAAAAAGGGAAAAAGACAAGTTTTGTTTCCTTGCTTTGCTCATTTCAAGTAGGTACACATAAAAACTTAAGAAACTGGTGTACAAAGTTTGGACAGTTAATTCTGTGCAGTCATATAACAGACCATCAAGACAAAGTAGTTGCTACCAGAAATACTCCAGCAAGGAAGAGCTGCAATACCATCAGCATGTGACGGGACAGTCCACATGAAAGGAACAAGCACCTATCTCCAGGGTTTTACGTACCTAATTCATGGTGCTGCTTTGGGTGAAGCTGCTGTGCAGAACCCCAAAAATTACCAACATCCAGAGGTCAAAATCCTTTCCCAAGACGCTAATTCAGGGTGCCTAAAACAAAACAGCCAACGGAGACAGTGCCCAGCAAAGGGCAACTGTTTAATCAAAATCATCAGTTAAACTCTGAAATAATCCTGGAAGTACACAAATAAACTGCAATTAAAAAAATGTACGCAATTCAAAACAGCTGTGCCCAGCATGACCATACTCCAAACTTCAAAGCTGGCTTTTCACTCTCAAAATAAACAACCCCCCCCCCAAAAGTGCCAAAGCCGAAAGCTTATTTTTAAAGATAAGAATGTGGAGCCGTTCATCAAAAGACTCTGTGGAAATTACTATCTTTATATTAGAGCCATGAAGACAATGCACACTTTGTACAGAGAGCACTGGATGGAGACCACGAAAGCCAGTTAGACAGGTAAAAGTGTATCTGTCTGCACTCGCACAAGAGGAGGATGGCAAGGGACTTCGTACACTGTCACAATAACACTGACAGCAAGAACAGGCTTTTCGCTTCTTGTCAGAAAGGCAGAAATCCCAAAGGCATAACTGTACTTTTTAAACTGCTTGTGATTGAGTTTTGGTAGCGGTCCGTCAATGGAGTTCATAAAGGAGCTCTTCCCAGCTGGCTCTCCCCAGCTCACACCAGAGCTGCAGCAGATCTTTCCAGGATTATGGAGGGTCTCGTTTTGGTTTTAGGCAGATTTCAACACACAGACCTTCTGTTCCACGAAAGTATTTAATGTTTCCTTTTATTGCATTAATCACCAGCACACACATTTGGCAGTCATTTCCAGCTTTGTGACGTTAACTCAGAGCAACGTCCTCCAGCAGGTAAGGAACACAAGTATCATCACTCAGGTGCTCTCTGAAAACCTTACTTGCCAAAACGAAAAATGCAATTTGTACCACTTCACAACCACTGAAGGCCAAGAAAGCTCCCGAGTATCTGACCTTCTTGTTGAATGCAGTTCATGCTGCAAGCCCAGGTTGCTTGATAACCAACCCCAGAGGCAGGCTCCTTTGAATAAGGCTCTCCAGCTTGCTTCCAAATTTTTTTCTCATAACAGGATGCACTATTTTAACTGCTGGCTGTACAGCTGGACATCAGAGAAGGTGCTAGGAATTACTCAGAGAAACAAATCTTGATGGGAAGGGAAAGCAGAGCTACGCTGGTGGCCAGCTGAAAAGGCACAAGACCTCTGAAGCACAAAGAGGTGTTTTATAGGATGCCACTAGCAGCGTGCTGCCATGTGTTACTCTATGTTATGCTCTAGGCACCTTTTATTTTCATCCACAAGGTTACATGGGCTTCATAGCGCATGCTTCCAGCTCTGACTTACTGCCAAACTCAGGTTCTTCCACTGCAGCAATTCCTTCCACTCTCCATGTTTCTCTCAAGGAAAGTCTCTTCCACTCCACTCAGATTGGGTGTTTCAGCACATTCACATCTGTGAGACCCAGGACACTGGGACACAGGTTTCCTTTTGGATAAAATGTGTGCATTTCAAACAGTGCAAAATCTTTATCCTCAGTCTCCAAACTGTTGCATTTCTCATAAACCTGAGACTCCCCTGGATATCTTTTCTTGTCTAGGAGAGACCCAGGCTGGTTTACACTTTGTCACTAGTCCCTGTTGTTGATGAAAGTAGAAGTATTCTCATGAAATTGAGACTGCTCACAGAAACCAGCTTCAGCATGCACCTCAGGGAGAGAGACCGTGACTCACCCAGAAGACAGTTCCCAACACCTAACCTCAGCGCCTGTTTTGATTCACCCTGACGATGGAAAGTAATGGAAAGCTCTAGCAGAGGAAAACCTCGCCAACACCATGAGAAAGATACAATTGACAACTGCTTCCTTGCGCTCAAAATTTCTTTTTTTCCTGTTCTGTTGCAAAATAGCAGGTTAACACAAGATGAAATGCTCATGTAATACATCATGGTTTTTTCCTCATCACTTTACCACAATGGATCCTTTTTCAATGTCTAATACAGTAATATTACATAATATTAGTAATATAAATTTGCTATAGTAAAAGCATTTTAAATTGCATTAAACACAGTAACATGAGAATAGCACATTTTGACACAGAGATTTCTAATCCCTGGTCTGTTGAGTAACGACTCCCATTTCCAAGCCAAGCAGAAGCAAGTCTATATTACCATGGGGCCAACACAAAATGCTGGACTTTGCATATGTTCAAAATCACATCAGGCCCTCAATACCAGAGGAGTGCAAAAAAATATCGTCCGACATCCTCCCAACCCTTTCACCTTAAGGTTAATGTTGTTCAGTGGGTGTGCACAGCCAAAATGCCCACCTGGTGTGCCAGGCTGCTTCAATAAAATTATGCAGGAGTCTACTCCTTACCCAACCCGGACAGACTCCTTTCACCCCAAACAGCTTGCAAGATACTTAGTCTCACCTGATAGTACTGAACAACTTCAGACAACAAAAAGGCACGTTAATTTCAACAGCAAAAGGCACCAAAATAAATTCACAACTCTACCCTGTGCCAAAGTTTCCGTGACAAATAGGACAAAAGAAATGAAAAAGCATATTAATGAGTATTACTCGTCCATTCCTTTTGAGCACATAAGCTTTTACCTGCAACGTGCAGTCTCACAGGGGTCTAAAAAGTGCCAAACCACCCCATGGACTGCACTTGCGTAAATACCACAGCTGCCTGGATGTGTGCAGTGCATGAGGTCTGTCTGGAGACAGCGTTAATGCATAATAAGAAATCTCAGGAGTTTTAACACCTAGGTGAGGTCTGAAATCCGAGAGGATTTCTCTGAATGCAGAATCAGATGACTGCATGATGAAATATTTTGTGTGTGTTACAAAAGGAAAAAAAAAATGTTAAGAAAAGTTCTGTAGAGGTCTCCAAATATTACAGCAGGTAGATAGTTTGCTGTACTCTTTAACATCTGATCCCCCTCCCAACCAAAGGCACTACTCAGCTTGCTCCAATGCAGTCACCAGGTTTCACCTTCATAAGCAGGGAAACTTAGCAGATGAACCGCAAGCAACACACTGTGAACCACCTAAACACCATGCAACCAAAAATGTATTGGACCAACAGTGAAGTCCCCATTCTCAGATCGGAAAAGTCTAAGATACCAGCTGCAGCGTCCCAACAGCCCATATGCCATCAGAAGACTTCTTAGGTTGCCCTAAAGGTCTTCCCAATCATCATCTCCTTCCTTCCTTCCAAAAAAAATCCCATTCCAAAAATGAAATTAATACAGTAGTTTCAAAACTGAATTCACCCAATGAGGATAAGACATTAGCAAGAACACATTTTTTATTTAAAAGCTCACTCCCAAGTTCAAGCAAAACTAACACTGATGTATGACCACTGAAAACATCAGGCTTTAAGTGGCACCCGAGTTGACAAGCACTGCTGCAGGTTATGCTGAGCTGAACATAGCCATGTGCTGCCAGTTTGCACACCGAACCGTCTGTGAAGCAAGCGTTGCCATAACCTGATAACTGTGAGTGGAAAGGCAAGCCGCACAGTCCTAGCTATAGAGCATTTGACAAACACGTACCCCACCACAAGCAGGAAATTAAAAACCACAGCTAAATAAAACAAAGACTGAGAGTTGCAAGCAATACAATGAGCCAACTTGTAAAAACAGCAATGCCAAGAAGTGTCATCATTCTTACTAATCAAAAAACGTCCAAAAAAATCAAGGCTTTTTTTAAGTCACTCCTGGTTTGTTATATTGGGTTTTGTTTGATGACTACAAGCAGAAAAGTGTAAATTAAGAAGCTTGGTTTTACTGCTTAAGATACTCCTTAAAGCACCATTTACCTAGAAGTAATCAGAAAAAAAAGATTTTCAGGTTTTGTTTTGTTGTTGTTTTTTTTTTTAACCTGAAGTTATTTATCTCCCATTTCTCAGCATAAAGCCAAGCCTCCCACAGCTTTTTGTCTGTCTCAACTGAAATCCAAGTGGCACCTCCCAGAAAGCCATCAAAAGTCCATTAAAGCTTCTCCCAGCCAAGGGGTCCCTCCTTCCCATGGAAGGGGAAAGATACTGAAAAAAGATTACCAGCAAATGGGGGAGTGGGCAAATCAAAATTAACATCTCATACTACTATGAAACAAATTTTCGAAGAGCGAGGTGGACGTGGCCATGCAATAACCCAATCCCAACACTGTAGGAATCCGGTGCTTTTGCTGCCAATCTCGTGCCACGACACTGCATGGAATGGTCCATCCCACTGCTCTGATCCACCTGGAAGCTGCGCCAAAGCCCTATGGACATTGAAATGGCCAGAGAGCAATTTTTCACATACATTTAGGAAACCCACAAAACAGATTCAAGACTTCTCAGGGTGGGCTGGAAGCATGTAGGAAGATGGCAGCTTGAAATCATAAAATTATTAATTGGGAGATGCTAGAAAAAGCATCCAGAAACCCCACGCTGGTGCAACCAGAAGTGTCCATGCTAAGTCTGAGCACTCACTCCTTTCCCATGCTGCTGGGGAGATTTTTTTTTTTTTCCAGCAGAAAACACAGATATGAGTCTCTGGGTTACGCTTCTGGCTCTGCTAAACAGCCACAAAGATGAAACGGCTCTGAACTACAGCAGATTGGACAAAATAACCCAGTCTTTTTCAAGTCAGTGATTCTCTCCCTCACAAGCAATGCTGCTTTCACAAGTAGCACTCTCTGGAGAGGAGACATATGGTGCCTGGAGTTAGGAGCTAACATCTTTAAAGAATATTTTTGTTTAATGCATAACAGGCCTTGAACTCTCTCTCTCTAAATAAATAAATTTAAAAGTAATGCTTTTTCCTTCATAAATGCCTTTCCAAATCCATATTATATACATTGAAGATCATAAAATAGAAGGCTTATTATATAGTAGACAATGTTATCACATCAATTATATAAATGCCTGTATATCTATTGATGATATGCATGTATAGATATACAATTATTGCCCTAATACAATAATATATTCCATTAGTTTATAGGAACAGCAAGTAACAGCATGTTCAGTAAATGTACCATACACAAAAAAAAAAAAGGTGAGAAAAATTAAAAATGGTATAAAGAGGACCTGAATTTATTTGGAGATGTTTTCTGCTAGAAATACTTTTCTGTAAGCTTTATCCTCCCCTCTTTCAGGTTAGGAAAGAGTGACTGTAAATCGGCAGTTTCCTTAGATGGTGGGTTCCTGGTTTCTCACTACAAAACTGCCTTTCCTGCTTACCGGTGACCCATAGGAACTGCCTCTCCCTGCACCTTAACAGTGACGTTAATTTGGTGTACTGCACAGTCTGCAGAAGAAAAGCCCAAGGTGGGCACCAAATACAGATGAACAGCCCTAAAACAGCCCATGTATGAAACGAAGCTGAGGCAGGGGCACAGGAGTTTGCTATCTCATTGTGTTCAGGCAGTGCACCCATCCCTCTGCCCAGTTCTAGAACCACCGCACGCAACTCACTCCTTGGTCCACAGTCTGGAGAGGCACTAGCCAGCTCCCGGTAGTCATGGCACACAGCGGTGAAAGGCACTTCCCAGCACCTTTCACCCTTCATTTCTAGCTTAGGTCATCCCCTGAAATGATTTAAATACCATAAGTATGAGATTTTCTCCTCATGCCAATTCACTCCAAGATATTAACGGGAAGGTAGGATCTCAGGATGGTGCAGCTGGCAGTGGCTAAGCAGCGCCAGTGCTGGTAGGAATGAGGAGTCTGCTGGCGCTTCCCATGCTCTAAGGCATTCACTGCTAAGAAAACATTCATATTCTCAGTTCCTCATTTCCTACAACTAGTGCACATTATTATCCTGAACATATTAGCCTACCTGTACATTATTAAAAAAAAACCCCAAACAAAACCCCATTATTTCATACTTTGCTAAATGACAAATGCCTCCATCAGTTTTGGCTGCATCTTCCAGTGTTTTATACCAACAGCTATTTTTGTTTTCCTTTCCTCCAGCCAGTGGCAGAGAAGCCAGCCCAGTTCATCTCTCGCACATTGCCGTGCTGCCTTTTGCTGGCTCAACAGCATCCAGAGGCAGTGCTGCAGTGACAACCTCATCAAACTGGCAGTGCCAATCAATGCCCTCCCTGAAAAATCAATTTTCAATACACCATTACAATATGCCAAACACCCAGCCAGCAAGAATTGTTCATCCTTTGTACACCACGTGCAAAGGAGCAGCTGAAAACACTTGACATTTGTCAATTCTGTTACTCTAGATGAGGTTCCCCCTGTGCTGTGTACCGTTTTTTTACTTCTTGAATTGGAAATGCATCAAGGCAAAGCCAAGCCCACCATTACTGAAGTGCTGTACAAGAAGGACTTCATCCAAACTGAAGCCTTGGGACAGGCTTTCAGCACAAAACCAGCAAGCTCACACATGAACAGACCCACAGAACAGAAATGTGTCTCAGCTGAAAGCTCTGCATCAGCCCATACTCAAGGCAACTATGGCCAACAGGAAAACCCCTTGCTGTGCTGCTTCCCCAGGCACTCCTCTGCCACTGGGGTCCCGCAGGCAAAGCAAACAGAAGCAACGAACAACGCTACTTTATGGAATTCTTACCCTTTTTCCTAGCCATAAATCTTGCAGTTTGATCCCTCTCTGCTGTATGTTAAGAAGTCACCGAGTAATGCAAGAGAAATCCTCGCTGCTTTACCTCAAACTCCTCCTCAATACCCAAGGCATGTACTTTGACAGTTTTCTCTGAACATACTGTTCTCAATCCATGGTTTAAAATTCATCTGTGCCCCTGCATCGTTGTCATCCTGTACTCCTATCTCCGGCATACATGAGGTTTGACCTTTTCAGATCTACATTTACAGCGTTCAGAATCTTTTTGAGCTCTGTTACAGAGAAAAATGAACTGAGAGGAATTTATGGAATGGTGACTGGACTATTGATGTTTCCTAGGGCAAAGCACACACTGCTTGTATTCCAGCTTCCTAATGCCCTGGTAAACAAGAGAAAATTGAATGACAAAAAGCAACCTAACTAGCTGGAATCTTCTGAAAGATGGAAAACAGACTTCCACAGCTGCCCACACGAAGTGAAGATTCTTCAGCAGTTAATGTTCAAGGGTAGCACAAACAATGCTCCAAATGAAGAATGCATCAGAATTAAAAAAAAAAAAAAAAAAGGCAGACCAGCAATTGTATTCCCAAATGAAGCCAAGCACTTACTTCCAAAAGTGTCCCACCATGTATCCAGCCTCACAATTCTCTTTTCCTTTGTGCTGCTGATTTTGTATTTATTTTCATGGCGTACATAATTTATATACATACCTTCCATCCAGCTGCCTCAGTACCACACCGAGTTACAGTGTGTTCCCAGGCTGTAGGAACCCCCAGCCTGGAGCAGCCCTTTCTCTCCACTGCCAGCCCAAAGAAAAAGGCATGCATGCTTCTCCTAAAGCATCGACCACTTGAAATGCACGCCCAGCCCCCAAAACACTGGAGTTACCACTGCTCCCACCCTATGTGACTATATCTCTACAGTTACACAGAAGTGCAGAACCAGGCTCTTAGATAAGGATGATCAGCTCCTGGATAACGATGATCCTTCTAAGACGCACAATATCTTTGGGTTGGGCTATTCAAAGTATCACCAATATCAGGCCTCCTCAGTCCTAAATGCAAAGCACCCACGTCCAAAAGTGCTACCAAGAACGCAAAACAGAAGACACCATCAGCACTAATATTAAAGTTATGGCATGAAGGAGTTTTCAGGAAGAAAAAAAGTCCTCTTCATCAGTCATCTTACTAATAACAAGTTAACCCTTTTTATGTATTTCATTTTTTAGCATGTTGATCCTTGAAAATAGAGAGCACAAAGAGGAAGAGATGGGCTAAGTTCAAGGAATGGCAACATCCCCCAAGCATCTCCTCCACAGATTCCCTACCCCAGACCTGCCACCTCACTTTGTAACTTGCCACCATGCAAATCAGCCACCTACAAAATGCTCTGTTTCAAAATAATTCTCCCTCAAAACAAATTCCTCTGCAATTTACAATGAACTGGTGAGATTTAAAATATTTTATATTTAATTACCTATTGATGTTTCCAGCAGTGTACACTGCACAGACAGGAAAGACAGAAATGTACACATTCAACACTGTTACAAATCAGAAGCACTTGCCTCTGCTTTTAGCAATTTTTTTCCTAAACTACTACTACCATGCACAGTCTATCCATCTTGTCCTCCATCAATAAAATCTATTGATCAGTGTCAGCCACAAAAATCCAGCAAAAAGGTAGAGAGAGTGATAAGAAATTGATAACTGAGTGCAAAGGAGACAGCTCATTGGGCAGAGGACATGGGGAATTGCTGTCAGAAAGGAGACGGGCAGCACAAGACTCTAGGAAAGGCGCAAAGAAGCAGGAAAATAGGACACAGCTGGTAAAAAAACCACCTTAATAGTCCTGCTTGGAGCTAACAGCCAGCTCACTTTTAGCATCTTTGACAGCTCTACCTGTGAAAGGGAGAGTTTACAATATCCATAAGCTTTTGAGCAAAGTAGCTAAAGAAGTGAGAGCCATCAGCAGAGCTTTGCCACACCAAAGGGGTGATGACCCAGGTACCAGTTGGTACTACAATCCCCTGCCCTTCCAAAACCAAGCATCAAGACAGTGACTGGGTGTTTTTCTGGCAGTTCAAGATAGGTGTACACACAGTTCTCGCATTCTGAGTACCATGTCCTAAAAAAACACCCAAGGAAGCAGAAGCAACACCTTTAAGTCTTTAAAGAATGGCTGACTTTTTCACCCCACAAAATTAGAAATTGTAGTGCAAAAAGAAGAGAACAAATTCTTCTCTGCAAAAGTTATTTTACTCATTCTTAAATTGTGATTACCACCACAAAGCCCATATTCGATCATCTGTGGCTAACTGGAGCTCCAGAGAGATGTGTGGGAAGAAGCTGGTGTGTGTAGCTACTCAGGAACCCCCAGCCAAAAGGTCCCAAGCAGGCTGTCCCGCAGCAGCTGGCCATGTGTCAATGCCAGGGAGGTGACATCTCAGCCCTGTAGGGTAGCACAGCTCAGTGAACTGTGCTCATGCCTCGCAGAGAGTGGCTAAGGAAACCACAAGATGCTGTCTGCAAGCAAGGAAAACCTATTCTGGTATGCCTAGCAAAAAAAAAAAAAGGAAAAAAAAAAAAAAAAAAAANAAAAAAAAAAAAAAAAAAAAAAGACACTTGGTCTACATCACCCTAGACTTAAACCCATAGAAGAAGCATTTGGAAACTTGGAGCCACATATAGTTGTGGCACTTAGGGACATGGTTTAGTGGTGCACTTGGCAGTGCTAGGTTAACGGTTGGACTCAATGATATTAAAGGTCTTTTCCAACCTAAATGATTGTAAGAGTTAAAAACCACCCCAGAAATATTTGCTTACCTTCCCTCTGGTTGAAGACATCTCTCCTGTTGCAATATATATGGCCTGGAATGAAGTTGTTGACTCTTAGATGCGGGCCTTGAGTTCATATAAAGCTGCTGAGGTTTCCAGAAGTTACAGGGCCATAAGTTTTCTGCAGAAAATCTGCACAGCTTGTGTTGTAATGTAAATTTTAAATCATAATTCATGGTTTTTTCATAACACCTTGGGAAAACACCAAGGACAAAACCATTCACAGAGTATTAGGAACACCACACATGTGCCCACTTTTTGCTAAATACTTCAAAAAACAGTCACCAAATAGCAAGTACACAGTTCTGTGCCTTATTTGATACTTAAAAATTACAGAAGTGACTGAATAGTACCAGCCATTTGAATGATTCACCCAGATGCTTTGAGTGAGCTTTAGAAGAGAAGGGGTTTGGGGGCGGGGTTTTTAGTTTTATTTTGTTTAAGTGCTACCTGTTGGAAATACGAGGAACAGCAGAGCTGTTAAACAGAAAGTTTAAATCACACAAACTCAGATTTCACCCAAAGGAGTAAAAAAAAAAAACAAACCACCAAACACAAATACTTTGACATGAAGCCCGTAACAAGCTCTGAGATACACGTGCTGTCAGACATCGGGTCAGGACCTGCAGTGATGTTTGCATGAAGACGTATGTATTAGAAGTGTGAATACATTCCTGACTGACAGTGAGTCAGGAAGGAATAGCTTCTGCATCCCACTCACAGGCAGAAGCAAAACCAAAAGAGCAGCCAATAAAATGCAGTTCCAACCATGAGCAAGCATCGGCAGCTGATGACACGGTGGGTTCTCCTGGCATTTGCTGTCCTCAGAAAGGGCTCACCAGCCTGGTCTCTCCTTGGTTCACTTCATTTTCGCTGAAACAAATCACAGCCATTCATGGGTAGGAGCAACTTCACATGGATAACTCCTACCTCAGTGCCGTAAATTGGGAGTCTGTGTCTCCAGCTGTACCCTGAAGCCATGGGAGAAGACCTGAAACCTGGAGCCACGGGCAGCTTTAGTTAAGTAGAGAGCTGAACTGCTGCAATTGAAATCCTCTAGTAGCAGCTTGGGATCAACGAAAGACAGAAAAAATTTGCAGTTTCCTTTTCTGTAACTGCCAATGGCAGCTGTGACCATGTGGGCACCTTCATGCCCAAGAGTGCTAGAATCGGGCAGCCCTGCATTTCACTTGAGCTAAGTGGTCAAAGGCAAAGCAAAGAAACACCAAGAGGAGGGCACATGAACAGAGATCTCCAGAACAACAGGGCTCCTCCAGAAGCCCGCAAGCTTTGCGCACAACTCCATTGAGACTCAATTCTTCCTTTACAGGACGCATTGACACACGAATACACAGCAGACGGGGTAAATATTGCAAGCCGGTTTGGGTTTCGGACTGCTGGGGGAGAAGTGGAAAGAGAGGGTTCTTCAGGCACAGCTTTGGTGGCTCACAGAGGTGGGGAGCTCAGTCAGCCAGCCAGCCCTCGCCTCAGGGAAGGGCAGTCAATCTGCTCCTGCTACACTGGCAGCACCTTATGCCAGGTTCCTTAAACACACATCAAATGATTAATAAAACCACATAAGGCAAAGCTATTTTTACTCCTGTGGACACCATTAGAAAAGCAAGCCATCCCTTGCAAAACAGTGGTTTTTATTATGCACATAAAATTATTATCTGTCCTCGAAAGTAGATACTATATATATAAGTCACCAAAAAGGACTTTGAACGTGCCATTTAGAAACACACAGATCAATGGGGCTCTTGTTTACCTGCAGTTTAGGAATCTTCCCTTTTAAGGAGGCATTGCACCAATCTGGTGCTGGTATTACACAGCTGAGCTTTTATGTACATACTGCCAGGCAGCATCCAGCAGCAGCTCCTCCGCACAGCGTAACACACACTTGCTACATGAGACTCTGCTGCTGCATATATATACACAGGCATATGCACGATCCAGTGCTGCTGTAACATATACACGGATGTGTATAATACAAGACAACTACTTAAGGCTAATCCGAAAAAAAACAGAATATACAACTGACAAGTTCACAGCCACACATCCACATTTGCCATGGAGAGAAAGGCCTGCTTTGAAAAATAACTCAGCAGAGTAAGGAAAACGTAGCAGGCAGATTTTTAAACATTCGGACTTTTAGAGCAATGAGTGGTATAGAAGAGAGAAAATTTATTTTGTTTCTGTCACCAAGTGTTTCATCAGGCAATGACTACCATAAGAAGGAAAGGGGGGAAGCGTGTGGATATGGGTAGGGACTGAATAAAAATTGCTAACTCCAAGGTTTGACAGTACTTAAGCCTAAGAGGGCAGACTCGAGTGCCTAGTAAGATTCAGGGCAAGATTTTACTGTCATTAACTAATATCAAAACCAAAGTAATTCCTTTTAAGGCAGAATGAGAGCAGCCCCACTGCAAACCCTTTCTACTCTAGGGCTACAGACACCAAGATAACCCAACCTATAACCTCCTCTCCTCCACAGGACAGCCATCTCCAGCTAAGGGTACTGCACAACACCACTTAAGGCATGCATGGAGCTCAGGGCCCCCGAGCAGAAAGATCATGGGTAGCCCAACTGGCTTTACCACCAGTATCTCCTCTGCCATGAGTACTCACTTCAGCAGGTCCCATTTCCTTCCCTGTCTTGCTTCTGCATCTCCTTCCTGCCTCTGCGCCAGCTTTTTGGTTGAAGCATAGCAACTGTGCCTGCAGACATACAATGAACCACACCAGCAAGTGGATTAAATAAACAAAAAACACACTAATATGAAATAAGAGCCATATTTTGAGGTGCTACTAACTGATAAGTCAATCGAGGGTAAGTTCAGCTTTCCAAAGGACCAACCCTCTGCAGGCTTTATTCAAAAATAAAACACTTCCACTTGAAGTCAAAAACTCAGCTAGAAGTTCACATCATACACATACATGCAATTTCTGCCCTTTTCTGTCTGCATAATCCCCAAGGAGATCAAAGAGCCAGGCTTGAGACTGCACTGTGAAAGCACTTCAGCTGCTACACTGCCAAAGCGTAGAAAGGTGTTTGAAACCTATGTAGTTATCTAGTAAAACCAAACTTCACTCAGTAAAACAGCACAAAACAGGAGGCACTGGCCTATGGATCTTGTGTTAACTTAATATTGACCGTTTTGAGCCCAGAAGTATTACTTATAAAGAGTTAAAAAAAAAAAAAAGGAAAACACAACATGAAGATTTTTCATTGTGAAGATCTTAAAAAAAGTTGACGAGCAACTCGAGGACTCAGAAAGCTGGTGAAGAAGAGCAAAAACATCGTGAAAAACTGCAAACTGCAGTCTTAGGTTACAGAATGACAGCATCCCAGAGTATTTAAAAATTTCCACTTAAGTCAAGCTAATAGAAAGATTTAACTTTAATTTCCACTGAATTACTACCAAAAGCTTTCCTTTAGTTTAGGATGGAAAAAGTATTTCCCCTCCTACTTTCTCAGTTTGTGGAAGATACAGTTAGGAAATGAGATGAAGCACAAAGAAGGTGCCAAAATTAAGCATGGTTTGACTGACTGAAGCTTTCCCCTTGCATTTGGGTCTTCTCAGGGAGGCTGATTTCTTCCTCAGCACAGCTTTCTGCCTCTCCCATCTGCTGGGCCACAAGCTATCACAAAAAGCAAGGCAAACCTGAAACATGCCCCGCTTTGACTGCGTGCTTTGGACAAACAGGGCAAGATCTTTTATGAAATACCTCCTCTCTTCCCCCACCCCAGATTTTCCTTGAGCAGACACACTCGTGCCAAGCAGCTATCCTCCAGAAAGACCTCTAGCAGGGCCTGGTCTTTTTTGGAGGCAGAAGTGTTATTGATGCAGCCTGAAACAGCAACAGAGCAGAATCAAAGCCTGGGCAAACTCACCACTGTAATGAAGTCCCACCCGTGTCACCAAGGCCCCCATTTTATATATGGCATAGGGAACAAGGAGCCCAGCTCCCTCCTCCAGCTGAGCAGGCACCACTGGCCACACATCTCCTCTTGTAATGCTAAGTTCATGGTGTAAAGAAGATACCGAAACACGCTCAGGAGGGGATCAATGCTGTACAACTGCACCTACTGTTTGCCAAATCAGAAATACGCTTCATCATAAAGCAGCTGCTGGGTTAAGACCTGCATTCTTAAACAATTCAAAGTTTGCATGGGTAAAAGACATTTGGAGATAGGCCATTGAATTGGTCACATGCAGCCTTAAAAAAAAACCCAGCCCAATACTACGCTGGTTTTGTAAGTCCTCCCTTTTCTAAGTCCAAGAACAGTCTCGGTTTCTTCAAAGCCTTTTGTAACACACTGCCCTTTTACTCATTAGCCTTAAGTGCAGCCATTTCCTAATTTCGAAATGCAGTTGTTCATAAATCAAAGTTCAAAAGGTACTTAAAAACAATTTAGTCATTGCAGCTGGTGACTGTTGATCTTTACAACTTCAGTAACTTCTTAGCTGGGAAATACCCTTCTAAGAGCAGCATCAGTCTAGGCATATCACTAACTACTCTTTGTTTTTAGGCTATATTCTTGGGGTTTTGTTAGCCTGCAAAAGCAGGGTTAGGGGGCCAAGTACCCATGAAAGCACCAGAGATTAAGCAGGCTTTTGTCTGCTAGTGAGTGCTCAGGCAATGAAGACCTACAAGCCAAGGAGAGTCAGCAGGTGCTAGGAATCCACATGTGTACGTCATTGAACAACTGGAATTTGTCAAATATCCCACACACCAGAGAATTTCTGTTCTAGGGAACTGCGTGACTCCAGCTGACTTTTCTGTCATGTCTCCCACCCCACACATCTACAAGTGCAGCCAGATTGCCTAAGGGCACCTCCCAAAAGTGCTCCTAAACACCAAAGTGGAACTAACACTGCAACTTGCAAACACTTTCTTTTTCCTTATATAAAAGCTCTGCATGCATGTGGTTGTCTGTAATAGAACACAGCTATAGAACAGGTCCCTTCTTAAAGTTGCCCTCCTTAAGCATATGAAAACAGCGTGCTGTCACTTAAAAGCCTCAAGAAAGGAAAGACACAGCTCTCATACACACACCCCAAACACCTCCTCCAACATATCTTTAATCAAAGAGAAGGGATCAATAAAAGATTTCAAATAGATAAAAGACCTATTTTCTCACTTTCAAGAGAGATTTTAAATTTTTTATTATTATTTTTAATTTTATCTATTTTACATTCACTTTTCCTATATGCAATAATTGCGTTTGAGTAGCAGAAACACTGCAGAGGAAACAAGTACCGGGACAGCAGCACCATGGTAAGCACCAACATTGTCCGTGTCATAGCTGTGCCATCACTAGACCGGGAGGACCAACAGACAGAATAGCATTGATGTACTTAAGCAATGATGTACTTAAGCCACCTTAAGAAGACCACAAAGGTCTTGTGAAACAAGATACCCTTTGTATAAACAAGAATTGCCTCGCTAACAACTGTCCCCCCAAAGAAGAACTAAAAGACTGATAAGAAGGGAACACCTACCCCAGGAGGTGCCGGAAAGTTGAATAATTGCTAATAGGCAGGAGGTCAGCAAAAATCTTTGATAACTGGAGGAAAGGTAAAGGCGGCAGGGGGNAATTCAAAGTGGGGAAACTTTAGCCCAATAGAAACTGTGGTAGATAAGCGTCTACCAATTAAATTTTTGGGGAAGAACTCTGGAAATTAAATATGTATAACTGAACTGTATAAATTGCTTGCCTGTTGAGGTATGAGGGGTGGATTACCACTAGCTTTGTGGATTACCACCTAGCCCCCATCTTTGCGCAAACATGAATTGGAATAAAATACCTCTGCTCTGTGTGTATATTGGCATTTCGTACACTGGGTAAACGACCCTACTTTTGGGACAACAGTATGACCAGGCTCTTCAACCAAGCTACTTCTGTTTTATTAATAGTATATAAAGAAAAGCAGGTTTGTCAGTTATATAATCCATAAGCATTAGCAAACACATGGAACACTCCTCTGCCATCACACTTAACGTGGGCAAGAAGAGTCTGCCATGCTGACCAGTATAAGAATATGGAAGAGCATGGGGGTGACTGTTGTAACACCTCCAAAAAGAGATTTGATTAAGGAAAAAAAGTTATAATGGTTGGGCACGTGAAGGTTCTTTGCAACATTCAGGAAAATTGTCTCCTCTCTACCTCCAAGTAATTTCATAGATGCTAAGAACTACCATATTGCAAATATATGATGTAATGAACTGATAAAACAGCTACCTCCTTGTTAGTCTGCCTCCGAGGATTAGAACCAGATAGCAATGACGTCCCCAAGTCTGGAGAAAGAGACAAGCAAGCCTGTTAGTGTTCATTTCCACAGGGAAACACTAAGGTTGTCCAAAAACTGGACAGTTAAAACCAGCCAAAATTTATTATTGGAGAGTCCAGAGGAGGAAAATATGGGTAGTGTTTTATCAACATTTATTGATTTATTTTAAAAGTTGGGTAGAACACGAGTAATTAATAGACTACCATATGCCCATGTGCTGCATCTGCTAGCAATTTCTTCTTATAGTTATTTTATTACCTTCTTTGGCAACTGAATGAGATAAGGATCAGCATCCTGACACTTGGAAATTAGCTCATTTCCATGACTGTCAGCAGGAAAGTAGGAATTAATCCTCTAATTCCAGCCTGAAAAATAGTGAGAGCAAGTCCAATGAAGAATAAAAAAAAATTGTTTCTGTGTTTGTAAGAGGGGGAAAAAAAGTGTTGCGAAGAGCAGTGCCCTTATTATGCTGGCAAGCCTACAGCCTAGGAGATCAATGTTTTGATGAGCACAAGGACTGGTGCCAGAGGGGGATGGGAAGGAGGAGAAGAGACTTCAATGAGCTGAAAGCATGGAGAGAGGAAGAGGCAGGGAAGTGGTTTGAGAATGAACTAGGTCAAGGGTGGGTTTAGGACAAGGGAAAGCAGAGCTTGCTTGCACAGGAACATCAAGAGCTAGGGAGGACCTCAGATACGGGTCCTGAAGGCTGGGAGGAGAGATGAAAGGAAGAAATACGGTTGCTCTCACCTACAAGTGAAAGAAGGATACTAAGAGGTAGAAGAAAAAGGAGAAGTGTTTACAACAGACCTTGTATACAAGACGACAGGATGCACTTTACAGTTTGCCTAACTGCTAGGGAAACCTTCACCAAGAAGGCTTCAAAAGGGAACAAATAAAACCTCAGCATATTTCCAGGAACAGCTCTAAACTAACTATTCTAAAGATCTCTAGCTAGGTACCAGTGATCTAAAGTGAAGGGCAGATAAGACACTTGTGGGTTCTGAAGTTGTTGCTTTTTTTGTAACACCTCTCCAAAAGACTTTCTGCTCATCAGCAGCATGAAGTCGTGTCCCACCCCAAGCCTGAGTTTGCCAAAGGGATTTATTTCTGGGCTTGCAATCCAAGGTAGGAGCTCCATTTCAGCACTGACATTGCCTGGCTCACAATCCTGGTGCAGTCACAGTTTCTATGTCAGAAAGTACAGACTTACTGTCTAAAAGTATAGATAATTCCAAAAGAAAGGACTCCCACATTTAGAGATAGGGAAAGATTATTCTGTAACAAGTTACATTTGATTGAAGTTGTTCTTATTTAAAAAACAAACAAACAAACAAAAAAAAAACCCCACAAAACCAAACAGTTAAATGTAAACACAAACTTGTATCACTTTACATAAAAACACCCATCACAGCAACCCTGGGAATAAACCCCATGCTTACCCAAAGAAACCTACACATATCAGTCTCACGAACACAAGCCCAAACCTATACATTCAAAGACTTCAGTGATAACTCAGCATACCAGCGGGAGAGGTCTGGGGGACTAGAAGGAAAAGAACAGCAACTTCTCATCTCCCACTTAATCCACAGGCTTTCTCCCCAGAGTTTGAGCCTGGACCACTGAACCCAGTTTCAAGGGGATCTGCTCGAAGCAGTCAGTCACACACTTGCCTTGGTCTTGTGTTCCAAACTGCGAACAAAGCCTCTCTTAAATGTGGTTTGATTGACGCAAATCAAGAGCTGAGCGGGTGATTCATAGTTGTCAGACCGTAACACTTGCATAAAAACAGCATGTGGATAAACTTGCTGATACACTCAAACACTCAGCACTATCATGAAAGGTGTTAGAGTCAAACACAGACCACTCACGATAAGGTGGGGTTTTTATTCCCCTTCCTCCCCCTCAAAGACATTTTGGGTTTTCCTAGGTAACAGAGTTGTAATAAATCTTCAGGCATAAATGTGTAATTAGCATCTTGCTGTACTTCCCTACAGCTTGGCAGGAAAGATTAGTATGTCAAACAAAGTTAAGGAATAATCCCAGTGGAGTTAAGGGATAACCCATTACCAGACCCCATCGATTTCCTCCAGTTTGACAGCAGGGCTGCCACACTGTCAGACATGTATTTTGACCTTTCTATTTCCAACGTAAGTCTACTCCCTCTCTCTCTACAGTAAAGATATTTTCCTTTCTCTCTTCCTTTCCCATGAGCTTCACAGGAGCATAAAGAGCAGGACCAGACAGGTCTGTGGCTGGGGACAGAAACATTTTACCCCATTTCATAGGGGTGCCTTCAGGAAAGAGGCAAAAGCAGCATCTGACCCGACCCCAAGCTACAGCTCTTCTTCTTGCTGACCCTGAACTGGTCCCACTTTCCTTGCACTTCATGCAGGCTCTGCATAGAGTATTCACAGAGGTAGATAAAGCTAGGATCTTTCTATACTCTCCATGCACCTCAGTCCAACTTACCTAGAAGAGACACCATGAAAAGCAAGCATGACCTGATTCCATGGCTTCATCCTCAGAGCAGTCCAATTGGAAAGTTTGCAGTCTAGAGCCATGCCATGAGACAGCTGCAACCTTCTCTTTAAGGAGCTGACAGGCTTTGACAGGAAGATGGTTGAGTCAGAAGCACAATTCCTACTTCAGCAAGGCCATATCTGCTCCAAAAGCAGAGATGGGTACCCTACCACCGTACCCACAGGGCTTACAAAAGCACTCAAGGAAGTCAGACCTTCTGACTAGACTCTGGGTTTGCAAATCTAGGAGAAACAGCATAGATCACAAAGACCTCAGTTCTCCTCCTGGCTGGAAGAGGGTGGGAATTGGGTGAATGAGCTGCTGGGCCACAGGAGGGTCCCTGCCACCAGCAGCAGGCGGGTGCTATGTTGCTGTAGCTCTCCCCACCACACACAAAGAGAGCATGCAAACTTCTACCATAATTAACTCATGAAAATGATACCATTATGTTCCTGCAAATAATTAGGAAACAAAAGAGAGTATAGAAAGATCCTGCCAACAACACAAAATAAACTGAAGATATTGTTCCACACTAATCTTTTCATAAACCATTTCAAGGCAAACACAACTGTAGGTAAGAAGACTCAAACAAGCATGACTTCTGAAGTAGCTCTTAAATCCAGGATGCACCTTGATGATACTTAGGTTCCCAAGGTACCTAGGACAACATGCATCTCTTCTCCAGCAGTCTGCCTAAATGAGACACCATCTATCCCTCCGAGGGGCTGGGAAGGGGTGTCAGGATCTGCCCCATGGCCTGCACCAAACCTATGCTCCCCAACCTCCAGGTCTGCTAGCATGGCAATCCATCCCAAATCCTCTGGATCCTGAGCTGGCTTTGCTGGAACAAGCCTATGTTCTGCACCTGAGCTCCCAAAAGAGACTTCCTGATCCATGCATCAACCACAGCCCTCCAGCTCCTGGTGTTTTGAGGCCTCCCTCATCACCACCATTTCCAAGCACCTCACCTCTCCTTCCAGCTGGAGTCTGGACCCAGCTGCTTTGCAGTTACCCAGGGAAAGTAGCTCCCCTAGCTGCGTTCAGGATTGGGTAGAGAAAAGGCTAAGCAATGGAAGTGCCCACCATCACAAGTCCACAAGGCTCACCTCCTCCCACCATTGTCTTAAAGTTAGCTGGAAAAAAACCACTAAACCAAGCTGGCAGCAGCATCCAGGATCCCAGGAGAAAACAGAATCAAAACAGCAAGTACCTTAGACACAGAGTACATCCACATTTCAGTTTAGGCCAGTGCACTTCAGAAGGGCATCTCCTGGGACACACCACTTAAACCATGTTCTGGCTTGTATCTCAGAGACATTTCAGCACACAAACTAGATTTTTCTGCAGAAAAGTTAACCCAGAAGAGGTACTCCAAGAGCACACCTTGGACTTTCTCCACTCATGGATATTCAGCCCACACAACTAGATTAGAGCCAGTAGGAAGTAAGCCTGTGAGACACGTGCACACCTTTCAGCACCAGCCCCCTCCCAGCATGGACGCAGCCTGTGTCACCAGGTCTGCTCCTGCACAGAGCTGCCTGCCCAGAGCCCCTCCACAGCCTGAACCCAGTCCTGCCTTTGCCACTTACTCATTGCTCTATTGAAACAGTGCTGCTCCGCTGCAGAGAAGATACTTTAGCTGAAGGGTAAGACCTAAAAGAGCTTTCAGTACAACACACCCCTTCCAGCTGCCTCAAAAGGAACAAGTCTAAAAAGTTGGAGGCACTCAAGTTTGACATCTCTGCATTACTGCAGTTGGGACCAGCCTAAGGAGAAGTCATGCTACCAACACAAGAATATCACATCTAACTCACCAGGATGAAAATACAGAGAGGGGGGCAGAAAACAAGGAAAGATTTCTCAGAAATACACTGTCCTGGTTTTGGCTGGGATAGAGTTAATTTTCTTTCTAGTAGCTAGCATAGTGTTATGTTTTGGATTTAGTACAAGAATAATGTTGATAGCAACAACTGAAAACATCAGTGTGTTAAGTAGCATTTAGACTAAGTCAAGGATTTTTCAGCTTCTCATACCCAGCCAGCAAGAAGGCTGGAGGGGCACAAGAAGTTGGGAGGTGACACAGACAGGGCAGCTGACCCAAACTGGCCAAAGGGATATTACATACCATGTGATATCATGCCCAATACATAAACTGGGAGGAGTTGGGGGGTGGGGGGGGCAGATCGCAGCTTGGGAACTAACTGGGCATTGGTCAGTGAGTGGTGAACAATTGCATTGTGCATCACTTGTTTTGTATATTCCAATCCTTTTATTATTATTATTGTCATTTTATTATTAATTATTCTCATCATCATTATTTTCTTCCTTTCTGTCCTATTAAACTGTCTTTATCTCAACCCTTGAGTTTTACTTCCCCCCCCCCCCCCCGATTCTCTCCCCCATCCCACAGGTTTGGGGGGTAGGGAGCGAGCGGCTGCATGGTGCTTAGTTGCCGGCTGGGGTTAAACCACGACACACATTATCATGAAAGAGTGAATTATAGCAAGTTTAATACCACAGCACTGCAGTTGTTACCCCTCCCTGGTTTCTGGTTTAGTCACCATTAAAAAAACCACAACTCAAAGCACAAAACCCTCATGAAGTTAGCTGATGAAGCACTGTAGCATGTTACTGAGAAGGAAATTAAAAAGCTAATTTGACTTGGTATTTTTCAGTATGAACACATTCAGTCCCATGTTGGTTTTAAGCACTAGGTTGAATATACAAGCCAATAGAGCTGAACATGCTCTAGAGCTCCAGGTATTACAAGCCGCTAAAATAACTGATGCCCAAAAACCTTTTGGCAGCTCATACTTGAAAGCAGGTAAAAATGCAAGTTAAGACTGCAGACAATGAAGTGCTATCAAAGGGACAGCACTAGGACAAATTATTTAATCTGAGCTTCAAAAACCCAAGAACTGCTATTTTTTATAGTTAGCTCCCAGGAAACTCCCCTTTCTCTGTTTATAGTAAATTATCTGGTTGGAAGACTTCTAAGTAGCATTGAGTTCTCAACTGCTATAAGCAAACTAGTAAGTGCCCATGCAGTTATGGCAGGATTTTTTCCCCACTTACATTGCTGCCCAAGAATCTGGCAGGATGTGACTTCAGCTGTGCTCTCCAAACAACAGATTGCTTCTTATTTCGTTGGCCAAATGAAGAGAGGAAGGGATTTTTCAGTCAGGACACTACAAGCAGCTGTCTGCAAGCATCAACAGCTGGAAGTCAAAGCACATTATCTTACAAATAGAGAGGGCAGCAGAAGATCAACACATGAAGATCAGGACAAGGTGACAGACAAGAGCAAGTAAATACTTTTAAATATAGTAAATTTCTATAGCTCTTAGGGTTTGGGTTTTAGGAAACCATCAGCATGACTAACATATTTAGGAAGTCCAGAAATGAAATCTTGCGTTGTTTTTGGCTTAATGCAGGAAATCAGCTTTAATGACAACCTACAGTTAGCTCTGTAGTAATTTTCTTTCTGCTTCATTGACATACATGACAAGACTTTATTAGCAGGGCTAAAATTAAAAACAAAACATTTTTCCCAGCTGCAAAAAATTCTTAAGCATTCATTGACACCTCGTGAAAAGAGACAAAAAAAGAAAATTATTTCAAAGCAATCCCATCACCTTTTTATATTTCAGCTTTTCCTAGTGTTTTAAATCAGAAGTTCTGTACTTTGTATACTCATGACCACAGATTTTTCATCATCAAGGTTAACCGCTGTGAAAAATGACTGTCATAAAGGGCAGTATGTATTGTTATATCACAAATAAAATTATGACTTCTAACTCGGAAAACCAGCAAGAACACACTCAAATACCATTTGTTTCTGACTTTGCTCAACATTTTTAGGATTTCACACAATCCAATTACTAGCATTAGAAGAAATGTCTGAATAAAAACTTTTATAGGTGGGAGGTGATTTTGATTTAAACTGCTTTCCCCATATTTGCCATCTAAATGTCATACAATTTATGCTTATGTATGGCAAGTGGAGGACACTCCAGACACTTAATTCGTAATTTAAGTTTGAAGAGTTTAAAGTCCTGCCCAGTCTGAAACAAGAGTTTTTGCAGTATCACCCCAATGACTTTGTCCCTCATTCCCTCCCAGTCAAGACCATTATTGCACCTTTTGTTTGCTCTTATGTCAAATACCTCATTTTATTGGCTTTTCAGGGGCTTTGGTGCTATTTTGAGCTACCGTAGGCACCCCTCTGAGAAGCCAGAGGCAGTTTGGGATCCCCAACATTGTACAGCTCAGGAGCTTCCTATAGAACTCCTCTAAACCATAAGCAGTATTCGGATGCCTCTGAAGCAACCTATGGTTGGGACCCCACTGAACAGCCCTCCACAAAGCTTCCTGCCCCACTCATTTTTCCACTACCCTAGATGGGCACAAAGCATGGTTTAGGGAACACTGTTTGCAGAAAGATTTTAAAAAACAAGACAAATTTAAGGGATGCCCAGCAGGCTAAAACCTTTGCTAGCTGCAGCTGTCCCCTTTAAAAATTGTGAAAGGATTATTTGGTATCAAACAGCAAACTAGTTCAGAGTAGCCAAAAAAACAATTCCCGTGTTTAACCTTTACTTTTTTTTTTTTTTATTGTTTACTATTTAACAGAGAAAAGACATGGTACAGTCTGAACTGATTTCTCCTGAATTTGACTTTTTTGAAGGCTTACATCACAAGAGTTTAACACTGTTGAAGAATATAATTTGAAAATAGTTCTCCCAAGCAAATCCTATTTGGGTCATGCTTCCCAGTTCCCTCAATACAGTCTTCCAGATGAGACTACCATCCTGGTACTCTTACCAAGAGAGCTTCTTTGCACACTAAAAAAAAAAAAACCAAAACCACAACAACAACAACAAAACCAAAAAAACAAAACAAAACGAACCTCAAAACTCTCTAGAAGCATCATCCACAGCCAAAGCCATATGGCAAGAAGACCAGTTTACAATTGGAAAAAAAACCCTGTCTTGTTTATCTAGAAAGGGTCTCACTTCTTGCAGGATTTTCTTCTTCTTAAATGCTGTGCAGTAACAACCTACCTTCCTCTCTCCCAAGTACCTATCTTTTTTCTAACAGTTTTGAATGTTTAAAAAAAATAAAATAAAATAAAAAAGACAACAAATTACAGCATCTAGTGAGTAATGTGGTTGGAGGTTTTATTGACACTTGTTTGGCATGACCAGGACGGCTCTTACAGCTTTACCACTTGTGAATAACGGACACATTTAAAAACTAAAGTCAATAAAACATGTATGCTACACAAATATGAGAAGCATATTCAGAGTGCAGATCTTTTTTAGGGTGTTCCCCACCACCACCTTAATTAACATTAAGAGGTGGCAAGAACTGGTTGGGCAACACTAGATAATTTATTGCCACATCAGATATCTCAAACAGCAAACAAGATGAAAGACACCGGTACAAGGAACTATGCTCACACCTCTGGAAGAGTTGCACATGGATAACTTCAAATTATCAAATCTGAAGCAGAAAGTATGGGCTGGTTTTTTGTTTTGTTTTAGAAATTTAAAGCAGGAGTGATGTTTGAAAACCTTCAGAGATTTGGAAGGAAAAAAAAAAAGAGCAAAACTCGTAACAGATTTTGCTTGAGTCCTTCTGTCTGACGTTAGAGAACCTCTGCTTCAGAAATAGAAAGGAGGAGGAATATAGAAAGGAATAAGAAATAATGATTATGGAAAGGAAACTTGGTTTCCCTAAATCACCAGAGTCCTGTTGGGGAGGGAAGTTATCCAAGCGAGTGATCTTGCAGCACAGCAAAACCTTCCCAGGACTCCCCAGTCCAACTTCAATGGGAACGCTCACGTAAGAACTTCCCAAACCCCTGTTATGATGAAGAAAAACATCCCAATTTACTGGAAGTCAGCAAAAGCAGAGGCCTTGACATGGTCATTAGTGTCTTCATCCAGCTCCAAAAAGCTTACCGTAGAAGTATGGCTCACAGTACGATCCAGAAAAAAGAAAGCTTTACTGTCTGTGTAATGAGTTACTAGACTATGAGGGGAAAATAGGATGAAGCAATTACAAAATCAGGGATCACCATAAATGCTGTAGCTCAAGGCTGCAATACCTTGACTCCTCTGTACTTTGTGTAGCTGAAACTCTTAGCACTGGTTTGTTTATTTTTTGCATGCTTGTCAACAATTCTGATTGAAAATACATCAACCACTTAAATCAAGTATTGCAACCACCATACAGAAACGTATCTCCAGAGCTGACCACAAACATGTTCCTGACGCGTGCAGTTTTAATTGCAACTTAAAGAATCACCAACTCCAAATACTTAACAAAAAACTGGAAAGAATCTTCTAGATGCACTATGAATAGGAGCTGCTACAAGAGTCCCAGAAGGACTTCAGCTGATAAACCATTTATATTGCTTGACTACCAATTTGGCAATTAGGGGAAGAAAGAAGGAAGTGTTATTTTATGCGTGAAATTCAGTGTAGCAGAGTTCCAGGCAAGGAAGGGGCACTTTTCAAACCCCCCAAAAAACAAACAGGCTCACGGTAACTGCTTTCACCACTGTGGGAACTACTCTCACTTAAAAGAGCAGTTTACCACATCCCTGCTTGCACCAGGAGAACAGAAAGTTGCTCAAGTTGGCACTTCTCGGAAGACGCTGCTTGGCATTGCAGTTATTTATAGCAAACGCAGTTCAAGGTGCATGCTGCTGCAGACAAGCGAACGGCTTGTTTTCGTGGTAATTGATCTATACGGCACGGATTATATAAACAGTTGTTTCTTGCTCATTTCCACTCCACCGGCATCTCCCATGATAAAAATGCACTTGTCAATACAGCAGCTGCTATCAAACAGCAGAACTGTTAGCAGCTGCAAGGTCTTTAACTGGGAACTCTAGGTGAGTTTTGTAAAGATGTTCAGAAAATACAGCTGCAAAGCCTTTGCATGCAGCTGTATGCAGACACAGAATAGAGCAGTAATCTCCTTCCACACTATTATTCTGCGGTTTAAAAAACATAAAGCCAATTTTCTCAGCTTCACTCGCTATAAATCCTTGTTTAAGCATACCCGCGCTAGGCTTTTTGAATATTGTGATGGTAAAGTTGGTATGCAGATTCTGTTTTCAGAAAAGACAGTCCAATTTATTTTAAAGCTATTACTTCTACTTCAATAGGTTATCATTGTCTGTAAATTTATCCTTACCTTTCTGCATCTCTGCATAGAAGACACAGCTATATTGTGCCCTGGAAGCAAATGCAGTGCGTCCAAAGCTGACCACCTCTCTCTTTTCAGTTCTGTAGGACTGTAACATACCGCTCTGGAGGGTTGCAAACCAGCCTGCCTTAAACAGACTTGTGCAGGACCAATCCTCAAATGTTGAGAAGTGTTTCACTTCTTAAGGCTGTGGAAAATCCATGCCAGCAGTAGCAAGACAAACCACCACATGTGAGGCAGCCTTCTTCTGGGGACCACTGCCACTCAGGCTTGGAGCACCAGAAATAGCTGGTGACCGAGCAGAGATCAATGGGTGAGGTGGTCAAAGGTACATGATAAACCCAAGTCGCAACAGCTCACGTTTAGCACTGAAATACATATGCACAGACCAGAGCTAAATCTGCCTTTGCAATTATCACCAGTCCCCAAACAAAATGAAATGCAGACAACCCCCCTTTCCTCCCCAACCCCTTGGGGGAGAAAAAATAAGTCTTCTTGCACCTACTTCACACCCAGCTTGACACAGAGCTGGCAGCTGCCTTTACCACCACTGCCATCCTCACAGGAGAAGCAGGACACAGGGCTGGAGGCATATCTCCTCCTGCAGGGACAGCCCAGCACAGCGCCTGCCCCTGCTGCTGCTACCCTACAGCACTCTCCAGTGATTATATCGGAGCAAATGAAGGCTGGGAAGCTGCTACAAACAGGCAGAGAAGAAACAATCAAGTTGTTCGCCACACATGTGAGTGCTTTGTTTTATCTGGCATCAGCCAGGGCACATCTCATCTCTTTTAGGTTAATCAGATTTTCAGAGCTTCATCAGAGAAGGACCCAAAAGCTGCGGTTTAACTCTATGGTATGAGGAGTGTCCCCTGCACAAAGATTCCTTATCACTTTCCCATTTTAAAATTTAATGACAACTTGGAGAAGGGAATCAAGGCTGGAACTTGGTTAGCATGCATTCAGAGCTTGGGGCCCTGAAACTCACTTTCATCCACAGATAGAAGCCACTCGAAGAGAGAGGAAAAAAACAACACAAACCTTTGTTTTGTTTCCCCATCAGTGATTTACCCCATTTAATTTTCCTAGCTATGCATTGCAAAATCAATGCTTACCTAAAGAGCTGCCTGCCTGTTGAGCAATATGGTCTATAACTCTGTTGCAACTGAAGCTGAGAGCACGGGATGATACACTCAGGAATACCCCATCCCCTCGCAAGTCCCCTCTGGTTCAGTTCAGATAACTCAACTCTGTTTTTCAGGACTACAGAAGGGAACTGCAGAATACATCTGTTGCAGAGCCAACTGCAATAAACACAAACCACTAGACACCAATGTTCAACTCTGCTTTTAGCAACTTCTCTATACCTTCATGGACTAGCTTTGCCATCCTTAACCACGAGGATTCGTTTTGTGATAAGCATGCACATCACACCTGACCCTGGCAACAAGTCCATGAGCCTTTGCAGAGCTCCTCAAAGGAAAGAGGCGAGAAGCCCACGGACATCACTGCTCAGCAATGACACCGCAGAGAGACAGTTGAATCTCCTTTCTTTGCTATGTCTTAAGACTGGAAGTCCATCCCACAGAGTTAAATCAAGTCCTGGCTCTGTCCTGAGACAGTGCCACTGATTGAGTCCCTTATTTTACAGAGCTTTTAAGGGATTCATACAAAACCAGTAGCAAACAACCAAATGCAAAGGTTAATACCGGGTGTTGCTAGCAAAAACTCATCTCTCTAAAGTCAAGGCAGCAGTGTACTACATTAGCTTAGCAGAGGAAAAAAATTTTGGAGGCTCTCTTGCAATTAGTGCAAACGTAAACACCTTCCAACAGGAGCTTGTTCCAAGATGCGATGTGGAAAGCACAGCTAAATTGCAAGACCGTGCCCCATAGAGATGATGATAGGTCAGAGGTCTAATGCCCAAACCAACCATCAGTAACGTCAGATTTACACCAAAGTGCCTTTGAACAGATGAGTGAAGAACACCACTTTACAGGGACCATGTGATCGCTTAAACATTCATAAATCCCCTATAAAAGCTGGAGGCTCTTTTTCATCAATTTTAAACACAATAACTAAGCTAAGGGCATTGCATTAGTCTGGAACATACATTCACTCCCCTGATGTCTTTTGGGGTCCACAAGGTTCTCATCTAAGCATTTGCTTTAAAACCTAGAGGATCTCAACTAACCAGCCAGCACTAAAACAGCAGGCCTACTTGAACAGCAATGCCTAAATATCCGTTATTATACCCTCTGAGCCTGAAAGCCACCTTCCCAAAGAGCCATAAACCATTCGACCTCCAAGCCAACGTGGGCTCCACGAACATTTTGCTGCAGCCTCAGCAGGAGAGAAGTCATTTGCCTCTTCACAGCCTGTATCCGAACAAGACGGGCCCAGGAGGCTTTTTTTTGCTTTTCATTTAAAAGGAGCAAGCTCAAGTCAGCCCCAGCTGATTGTATGCAAAGTATCTGTGTGTAAAGGAGCTATTCTGTTTAACACCAGTGTTGTCCCTGCACATGGTGAAGCCGGCTGCTGTCTCCCTCTGGGCTAACGGGGTATGGAGACAAGATGCTTGTTTCTGCACAGGAGATGCATATATGCATTTGTATATATGTGCAAATATGCATGTTCAATATGTATTTTGTATATATAAGCATATTTAACAGCAGCAGTAATACCCATTTATCATGAAAACCCCATTAGCCACTGATACTGCTTCAATTCAGACCGTTGTATTTGCCAAACAGCTTGCACAGAGAGCAACAAATTGTTATATTCCACATCCTTTCCCTAGTATCTGCCCCAAAGAGCTGCTGCAGGGAGCCCCCAACTGCTCAAGCCCCTGAGCTCAGCAGCAGAGAGGACAGCTCTGCATTTGCCTGCACCATGTTCACATTTGGAAGGTGCTCTTTGCACCCATCACAGCAAGGTGGTGTTTCCCCCACTCCTCCCATAAATGATGAAAGGTTCATTTACTCTGGAACCGACTACAGTGGTCTCTAGCCTACCTGGGAAAGCTTTCCATTCACCACAGGCAAGTGGAGTTTTCAAGACATGAATGTCTGTTTTATGAACATCTGCACTCCATGAATGCTCAAAGTAAGAAATTTATAAATGTTAGGATTGTGCACATGGGCAATACATTGTATCTCCAAGGAAAAAAATATGAGATGAAAAACAGTACAAAAGCCTAAACCAGCACTGGCCCAAGATCATACTACCTCATCTTCTAAAATTCACAGGAAAATGTCCCTAGCTACTACCTCATCTTCTAAAATTCACAGGAAAATGACCCTAGCTACTCCCCCATAAGACATCTCTCCAGTATACTCTCTCAACATACATCACAGTCTAAAAATCATCCTATTCCAGGTGTGCCACAGATATCTAAAGCACAGACTACAGCCCCACCTTGTGCAAGCCTGTCCCATGACGTGCTGACTAACCACAAGGCACAAAGATCCTCAAGTGAAAGATGTACGGTACAGGAAGCCCCGTATTGTTAACAGCCATCCGGAATACGTGGCCCCAACCCCCTCTTCAGCAAGATAATGATTTACCACTATGATAATCTGCCTAATGTCCCCCAAATGGTGTACTATTGACTTATGTTACACTCTTCATGCAGACACTTATCAAGCAAGATACTGGAAAAGCTGGATTTTGGGGGAAGGTAGCGAGGGATGAAAGCAAGCCCCCTCCCCAGCATGGATGCCATGAGACAGCAGTTCCTCTGAGCTCCCTCATCTTTTTAGGGGATGATTACAAAGCTTCAGAAACCAGCAGCTGCCTCGGGGTGAGATGTGAAGTGATTGGCTTGACTCTGTGCCATGCTCTGGCTCACAGAGAAAACATCATTTTCAACAGTGGCAGCAAGACTGCAGGTGAGTGCAGGTTAAAGAATTGCTATTTGGAAAAAAAAACAACCCCCAAACATATAAGGGTTAGCAGCAGAGATAATGGCATTTTACTCAGCAGGTTTCATCCGCTATGAAATTTGGGGGAAATACTCCACAAGTACATTACCCACTGTCTGAAACTAGCACAAAAATTTACTCCTGTACCACAGCAAGCTCTGTTTACAGGACATTACTTAGTATTCCTTTCCCTCCTGCCAAAGGATAAGGGCCAGCTAAAAGCTATGCAAAAGTCAGTGCGATTAATCCACTAAATCTGTGATTTAGCACCCATCACAGAGGAATGAAATAGTTAATTTCACAGCTTCAGATGACAGCAACAGATTTCTTGCCTTCCTGAAGCAAGCAGACATTAGCTACCTTCTCCCCGGAGGGCTGGAAAGGTTTACGGATTTAAACCCACATTTCATTTGAAAATAGACTGCAGCAGCACTGTAGTAGTATGATAAATTGACAAAGTCTGCTAATTAATTTGTACCAGCTTTTAATCACGTACGTTTCTAGTTGTTTTCTTTTATTATTGTCTCAGTGTCAAGGACAAATTAAAAGTTATGACAAAGATGCCAAGTGCATCCCCATAACAACAAGCATCTTGTAGATATTGGTGGTGAACCTCAATGTTTCCATAGTGCAACTCACAAACACGTAAGCAAAGGGCACATATGCAAGTCCAAATAATGCCATCGCTTTTCAATTACACATACATGAAAGCTTCTCCTATCCATGGGATCTTTTAGCTGCTGCCTGTGGACGTGGGCTTTCTCCTGAGGCTGTCCAGAAGAGGGCAAGAGACTGACAGCCAAAGCTGGAGACCGACTGCTACAAAAATTAATGCTCTCGAAGTCGGAGTAGGCAGAACCTGACAGTCCTTAAGTACCATCCACCGGAGACACCAGCTTTAAAAAAACTGCCTCACTTGGATTAGCAGTTTGAGTTAACAGCTCCCTTCAAAAGCAATCTGCAAAGCAGTCCCCCCCTCGACTTTTTTCTGAGTCCAGCTACAAATTTCCCTTGAAGGCCAAGACTTACAAAAGCAGGTAACAAACATACATCCTCATTATTATAGGAGCTGATTCGATGCCACTTTAAAGAAATAAAATTCTATACTTTTCCTTGAATTTTTAACAAGTCCTTTATAACTTTTTTATATAAGTTTAAGTCTTCTTTTATTTTGCAAAAGTTTAATCTTATATGATAAAAAGAGATATCGTGATAGGATTAATAAAAAGGACAGAAAATCAGCTGGCTATATCACATCAAATGCATCCCCTCAAATTGCATTTTCTTGCCCGTTTTCCTTGGAGGTGGTATGTTCTTTTGTGCAAAACACATGGTAAGTCTTGGCTGGTTCGGAAATGGAGAAATTCACTCTGGACGACAGTACTATTTTGACAGTTCACCCTGCATGAATTAATAGTGGGAGGTGTGTCAAGTCCTTCACCCTACAGTTCTGTAGGGCATCACCCTACAGAAAGGCGATGCCAAAAAAACCCAGCAAATACTAAGACGCTATTGAATTCACACTTCCAGATAGAAAGAGTGAGGTTGGGAGAAGCTGTGATAAGACAGAGGAGTTTTCTCTCTGCTTTCACCAGCACCCTTACTCCCCAGCCAGCTCACCTGCCATGGCTGGACAACACTAAGCCCCGAGAAGCAGTGCAACACAAGGTGATGCTGGGACTCTTTTCCAGATGAGGACCAAGGGACCCTTGCTAGACTTGCTCCCTTGGGGATTAGGATTATACCAGCCAGACACTGGGAAAGCGGTGTTGGTGTTTTACAGTATAGGCAGATACAGACCTGATGGACAGAGCTGATGTGGGGGCTGCACAGTCACTTGATGAACTGCATGATTATGGGCTGGGGTGGGATGGATATAAGACAGCTTCTGAATTTAAAGCCTGGAGCACAGGGAGAAGCTGCACCACAGCTAATGACAGCACATGCAGTTGATACCAAACCTACTTGACCCTCAGAAATGTGGGAAATTCTTCGAGTTGTGCCTTCATCCCACTCAGCTGTGAGATCAAAAAGTAAACTCTCCATGTAACAAAATCTTTATAGCAAAGGATGGAATTGTGATGAACTTTTCGGAGCCTAAACCACAAGCCTTGCACTTCTCAGGGTGGGCCTACATGAGAGCCTACTTATGGGCTGCTGCCTAATACAGTTATAATACCAAAAACCTGGAGACTAAGTTTCATTTCTTTTGAGCTTCAACTAACCACCCTATCCCCAAGTTTCCACACTAAGAGCACTTTTTACCTTTAGCTCTTCTTGTAGACAAGAAACAAGGAAGGTATTGATGTTTTGTCTTTATTTTCTACACTCATTTCAGCAAGACAACAGCCCCATGGGGCCCAATTCTGCATTCGTTTTGCAACACCTCTTGCCCACAGATTTGCCAGGGCACATACACAAGCTATGACATTAAGATCAAGACCCAGAGAGGAAAACTTATTGCACTCTCCTTTAAGGAGGATTGTCTGCTGGAACTGGGACAGCTATTTCCTCCACTTGCCAAAGGATACAGGACTCCTTCAGTAACCACTGAAGTCACACATGCAACTACACTCTTACCCTGCCTGACCGTAAAGAGGTACCAGAGCCTACAGAGAAGAAGTAAGCAGGGCCAGCCATGAGCTCCCTCCACCCAGGCAGAGATTGAGCACAGAGACCCAGCTTGGGACATGAGGACACCATGTCAGTACGTCAGCACGGCCCCCAGGCAATGCCTGCAAGCTCTTCATCCCTCAGTGGCTACAAACGCATCAGACCAAGCTGCATCCTTTGGAGAACTGGCCTAGCTCTGAACTAGGAAGTTGTCAAGACAACTGAAGCAGCAGCTCTGCAAAACAGGTAAAGCCACAGTTAGATATCTAATGGTTCTCCAGCTAAACGTTTCAAGTGTGTGGTAATGGGCTAATTTGAGCATGAAAGCAGAACTCATTTTTTAATACCAGCAACTCAATTCTTTGGCATTAGCTGGTTTACTTAATCAGGTATTACAACACCAGAAGCTTTAGCATCTCTAGAAGCAGCTTGAACTTTTCTATAGAAGTCAACCGAAGTACAAGACTGATACAAACCCCAAGGTGGACTTTCTTCAACTTGTTCAATGCAAATCATTTAAGACATGCTTGAAAACATGATTTGGTGGTTGGGGTAGATTGCTATGGGTTTTTTGTGGAGACACAAACTCCCCTGGCTTTCCTGATCAATACAGTCCCAATAGATCTTACACTCCTCCAGTACATGAACCCATCCCAGCATTTTGTTCAGCTCACGCTGATGTTTTGGTTGCTCTACACTTAGCGTAATTAAGAAATCACACCTTCACAATGCAGCAGTCTCTCTCTCAGCCATACAGCATATTCAAGTCAGCACCATAGGATAGGTTCTTTCTTATAGCCATAAAATTTTAAGCATCTTTCAGGCCGTATTTAGGGAATTTAGTATGACATGTTGCAGCTTTAGTGTTTTGTTGATCAGGCAATGCATCTAAGGGCTCTAAGTCCAGTCAGTTTGATTTTTAAGAACCACCATCTTCACAGCCACAACACATCTTCTCCATGAGCTGTTCCTGCTTCCACATGAATACTTGCAAAAACCCCAAACCAGTAAATGAAAACAAAACCAGGGCCAGAGTTGCACCCCGCTTGTTTCAAACAGCAAAATCCGAATTCCCACAGAAAAAGTTAAATCTTTCAAAAGTTTTTAAGATTTAAAATCTGCCCAAGTACTTCAAAACTGACATGGTAGCGGCAGAAGGGAATATTCAGCTTTTCTTAAAGGTTTGTATATTTGCAAAATGAAAAAAAACACCAAAGCAAAAACCTTAAAACCAAGAATCCACTCTGCTAAAAGGCCAGTGCACTAAGCTCATCAGCCAGATTCTTATAGGCTCCCCAGAAGGAAAGATGAGTACGCTAGAAGGGTTTACACTTAAAACCTTTTGGATGTAGATTTAAAACCTTTTTAAAAAATTTTAGATTTTAACTACCAAATGGTCATCCTACCTCCATCTGTTCACATGCTCGGGAGTCTACCCATTCTCTTGATTCTTTTCCCACCCTTCAGTCAAAACTATTTCAAAAGAGACTGCAATACCAACAAAGCTGCCTTTCTAAATCAAAGAAAGGTAAAGAAACAGAAAATGGAAATATAAACAACAGGTGCATTAAGACAGTATTGTCCATTTAGTCCTAAGTGCAGCCCGATCTGCTGCAGTGGTATTCTGGGATCTATCATTCAGTTGATCTGAAGTGCTGCATATGAAGAGGACCAACCTATTGCAGCAGCACTTTGTTTTCCAGATGATCGTGATGGCACTGGAAAAAGTATTGGGGCTTTACCTCAAGGACAAAAACATCCAAAACGGTATCATCCCCAACCAACCGCAACACCTCATTCCACAGAGGGATCCTTCCTCATGCCACTGCAGTTTACAGCCCAAAGTTTGAAAAACATAAACCAGCAGTAATTTTACTTTGCAGTAGAAGGTCAGGCTGAGCTGCAGCTGCTCTGGAGCCTCCTTGGACTGTGTTCAGCTGCACTTACAGCAAAGCTGGGGCATGCAGCTGAAACACTAACCCCTCTTGTCTCACCATCAGCAACCTCCACTCGCATGTCAGAGCCCTTCCACTGCAGATCATGCTTTCTGCCACAAACACAAGCAATTGGGAAATGACATGGTACCTTCATGTAGCCCCCTTATGTAGCAGCATGAGAAAGCAAGAGCCAAGTTTGATATAGATACACAACAGTTACACTGGCATACACATTGCTACTAATGCAACTTAAAAGTATTGCTTCTCTGCCCTTTCATTTCAACTACCTGTATGTCCCCAAAAAGTTACTTTTGGGAAACCCCATGCTCCAGGAACCAGATTTTAGGTAAGAGTGCTTATAGAAAAGTATTTAGTGACTTCTGCTACTTTACAAACAGTGGGATGTGGGGCCAGGGAAACCCTAAGAATTGCTTTGAGGAGAGAGGCTCTGAGAAGCTCCAGCAGCTGAACATCCAAGTGATATTTGACAGATCAACAGCTTTATGTTAGGCCTCCCTATAAAAAGAGATTTTTTTAACTTGGTAATAATTAAAGCTGAAAAAAAAAAACCCCAAACAACAAAAAACCCAGCATGAACTACAGCAACTACTCTGAATAAAAATGTGAAATGATAAATGGCAGAGAAAAACAGATGCTACACTCAAAACCGTGCTGATCTGAAACTGCTCACTGCTTTTCATTTTGCAGGATGTATTTTCTGTCATTCTTATTTGTAGAATATCCATTACCTGTCTATCAATGA
The DNA here is from genome assembly GCA_013401275.1 of Pandion haliaetus. NCBI lineage: Eukaryota > Metazoa > Chordata > Aves > Accipitriformes > Pandionidae > Pandion > Pandion haliaetus. The sequence goes on along the minus strand of VYZV01033779.1, from coordinate 52,875 downwards.
AGCCATCCAGTAAGGACCCATATAGGCTCATACCTCCTGTTATACCCCTCCAAGTCCAAATCAAGTTCAGCATTGCTCTGCCAGTGTGCTTCTCCACTAAGGCAGCATCCTACTGCCTGGACCATCACAGCAACATAAATACCTAAAATTCTAGCCCCCAACACATAAAAAACCCCTGCTGCCATCCCAACATAAAAATCAAGCAGTAGAAGAGCAAGCCAGGCTTCAAGAATACTAAGGGCAAGGACACAACTTGAGCAGAGATGTTCCTTGTTTCCCTCACAGTGGACAGAAATATCCCCATTTGTGTAAATACAGCCTTAGTCAACAGGGCGACAAATCCGTACATAGATAAATGTCACATGCTGACGTCAATGCCAGAGCAACCTAATCAAAGTACAGCCTTCATCTATTTTTAAACCCTAGTTAAAGTATTTTTCTTTAAAAAAAAAAAAAAGATATCATTAAAACTCATCTATTAAAAAATCCCTTCAAAAAATTCTATATAGCAGTATAAAACACAGCTGAAGTATTTATTTCTCTCTGGTACTGCAGACATAAAAGCAAAGCTATACCAAATCCCAAAACTGTCTGTTCTGTCCAATGCATCACTGCACTAGAAAGCAGAAGATAAGGATTTGGGAAAGCACACACATCAGATTGGCACTAACATTTGTATTGGAAATTTACCCAGACAGGTTAAAAATAACACCGCGAACGTTTGCAGCCATGCTGAAGGTCGCTTTCAGCAGAGCTGCTGTTTTTATAGTAAGAGCTCCTGGTGACATGTGACTCGCTATTGCTAGTATTTTTGTCCCCAGAAAACACATCACACAATCAGGTTCCCTTGGCTGAGGATTAAGGTCATGGAGGCTGGTCACAACCAATACGATAGTGCCACAGAAGAGAAATCAAGTCCAATGCCTACTTGATTGACTTGTTTTCCTTCTTAAAACTAATCCTCCACTACACTGAAAACAGTCATTTCTGTCTACCAGCACACTCTGGCCAACATTCCCGTTATGCATTTCCATGGTTTTAAGCCCCATTACCGCAGGGTCCAGTTTCAGTAACACGAGAGCCAGCATGGCGCAAGAAGTGTTTACACGGACCAAGCCACAGAGCTTCCCAATCTTCTGGCCTTGCAGAGCACCAGCGTAGACACAAGAGCATCATGACCTTCAGAAAGGTGTCTTTGTAAGCAAGCTGGCCGAATGTCCATGATAACTAATCTGAGGGTGTTAGTCTCCATGGTCTCTGTTTAGAAGGGAAGTGATTCTAATGAGGAATGCCTGATGCTGCCTTCAGCTCTGGCTTCACTGCCATCTCAAGGACTTCACAGGTGCAAGAGGCCTTGCTGCTTCCTTGCAGTTGTGAAGTTTTCTATAAATGCTTCATGTAGGAGGAAAGAAAGCATCTTCAATAGTTAAATCTTCAATACAGGGGGATTGACTATTATGAAGCTTCACCCTTACTGGAGACAACAGCAGGAGACAAATGGCCAAAGGACACAAAAGAAAAGGCAGGCCATAGAAAATTACAATACAATCCACACTGCAAATTAGTATCTCAAGGTTGAAGCTAAAACACTCAGATGGGAATCAAGTTACAGGAGGAAATAACCAAGTATCTTTTAACAGCCAAGTCCCTGTTCCCATCAGAACTTTTTAAGAGGNTTTTTTTGTTTTTTTTTTTTTTTTTTTTTTGAAGAGCATACAAGGACACAGATAATTTTTCTTATTTTCATTCCATCCAGCCTCCTTTCCTTAATGTTTGCCACCTTCCATACAAGCAATGCTCAGTACGGCCTCAATGCAGGATAAAGCTTGAGCATGTATTTCTATAGGGTAATTGGAACCGAAGCGAAACTACACCAGGTCCTGAAGTCCCCTCTGTCCTTCTCTCTAGCAGTCCAGGCACAGCACTCGTTATGAAGGCTCATAACCACTTCACATGGTAGCAGTCTCATTTTCAAAAGATTACTTGCCCACCCTCCAGCAACTTGTAGAGCCCTAGCTACAAAAGCCTCATGGCCCGAGATGAAGCCCATCTTGCTATTCATTTTCCAGGAATGGAAGAATCCCCTGTTTTGTTTTCCAAGGGTGGCCTGTTCACAAATATTAGCAACTTCTTCACACGTGAGCTTACATCCCTCATCACTGGAACTTGCTGAAGTCATTACTTGGTGTTAGTAAAGCTGAGTAGTAACACATATAATGAACCCAAGTCCTCTTTCCAGGTTGTCCTTTGAAAGGAGAGGTGGTACAGGCTGGATGCTATTTGTAATGGCTAGCAGCAAGTGTTCACATTGATCTCTTATCCTCGTTCTTTGCTGGGTTTTAAAGGAAGAGATGCTGTTTAAAAGGAGCAAAAATCTTTAATTCATTGCCAGCACTTCCTTCAGCTGGAACATACAACTGATTTAAGGGTTTCTTGAAGTTTTCTATACTTAACAGATAAATGAAGATAGCAGCTTCATGAAAGATTACTCACAGACACGCAGAAAGTAAAGGCCTGTTTGGCATCTAAGGTACACTACGCAGCAGCCATCCAGTAAAAAGCTGTCGGTGCAGAACAAAGATTTTTATTCAGTGGAACATGGAAGTTTCATCCATAACAGGCTCACAGCCATCCGTGAAACAGCAAGCCGAGGGGAGCCATAAATCAGCAGTGCCAAACCCGGCCCGTGGGATGCAGCTGGGATGCCTGACGTGGCTCCCAGTGCCCTCCTGCTCCCACGGAAAAATTGCACCTCTGGCCCTCGTGGCCTCCTCCAAGCACAAACTCCACCATCAAGGTACTGCTAGCTTCTGAGCTTAGCCAGACAGAGCGATACAGATGGGAATAAAATAAATCTTCAGCAACGCCCCTCCCCCCCAAAAAAAAAAACCCAACAACCACCCAAGAGGTTAAAAAACAAACAAGAAGGAAAGAGGAAAATTAAAATCAGCTACCACTCAGGGAGATCATATATATGCCTCGACTTGTGAAGATGCATATGAAGATAGATGTTTATTGATTCCTCTCTCAACCAAGGGCTTGCCTTATTTAATGGAACACAGCAGAGAAACCTCTTGGATAAACTAGTGGTGGAAGAATCCATTTCCCCAACAGAAAGAATCAATGATTATCCATTTTGCCTTTTATCCTCCTAGTCACACAGCAAATTTGAGAAAACGAGCTAACCGCAGCTCCCATCTGCTCTCTTCCCAGATGTTTCTTCAGCTAAAGAATCCACGGCAGAATCTGCACCAAACCTGTTTTGATAGGATTTTCTTACAAAACTTAAGCATAAAGCAAAACAGCTTCATTTTGAATGCTAAATTTAGTCCAAGTCTGCAGCTTGACCGTATAACCCATAGAGCCCAGGCATGCAGAGGTGGTCTCCCGGGACTAAGCAGTTTTGTCCAGCTTATTTTAAATTGCAAATACGCTAGCTCGCAGATCTGGAGCAGCACACAGACCTTAATTGCGTGAAAGAACACAAGTACCAAGTAACAGTCTTTAAGCAAGAACCATGCTGAGAGCTCTGAAATCCCCCACAGCATTTTCCCAACCCCCCAACAAATAAAAGTCCGTATTCGGGGTGGGGGGAATGAATACAAAGTACATTTACTGTAATAGTCACAGATGAAAAATTGTAATTGCTCTGCCTTGACATCTGGTTTCTATTTCATTTCCATTATATCAGATTACATAACAAACAGATGATGCACTCGAGCTACGGAGTTCTTCTGCAAGTCTTGTGCAGATTTGGTGTTTACATTCTTGTTCATAAAAATTTAAGCTATGCCACACACAGAGGCATGTTTGAAGCAGACAAAGACAAACGAGTAGTTTTCAAAGGAAAAAATAAGATTGATTTCAAAGGGGTGTGTGTTTAAATCCATGTAGAAAAGAATCCATTTCACAATCCAGTTCAGAAGTTGAATCTGCATATAACAGCACTTGCAGCTGTGCAGACAAAGTTTATATGAACAAGCCACAGGGAACACACAAGTTTACACCCGAGTGAAACAGTTAGGTAAGCAAGTGCCAATTTTAATGATGCAAACACAAATTCCACTCTGCCCTGTCACATTACTGTCATCTAATGAAATGCAACTCCACATTGCTTGTGCCCCCCTTCATCTTCTAATTTGGGTCCGTAATTCCCCCCCCCCCAGACAATGATACTTTTAAATCACTTCTGCTGTTGTGGTGATTCACAGTATTAAGAGCATATAGCAAATGTGTAACTTTCAAAATTAGACATCCACTTTGCTGACCTTGTCCCTAGACACACATTATAAACTTTCTTCTGAGTCAACAGCACATCCTTCCTTGGCAGCAATTCAGGAAGTCATGTAGTTGTTATAAAGCTGAGTCAGCTGAATACAGGTGATCTTCACATGCCAGCAAGGTTTCAGTCTGTCTTCAATACGCAAAACCTGTAACTCACCTTATCAGAACAGATTACAGATTTCTTTCCAGAGTGTGCCTGCACATGCTTCCTTCCTGTTGTGGGTTTGTGTGGCGTGGTTTTGGTTTTTTTTTTTTGGTTGCCCGGGAGGGGGCTGCGCAGCGGGCTCCC
>VYZV01033779.1:12235-47870 GCA_013401275.1 Pandion haliaetus | reverse complement strand
GTGAAGGACTGTCTCCCGTGGGAGGGACCCCGCGGTGGAGCAGGGGACAAGTGAGGAGTTGGAGTCCTCCCCCTGAGGAGGAAGGAGCGGCAGAGACAAGGTGTGGGGAGCTGACCCAAACTCCCATCCCCTATTCCCCTGTGCCACTGGGGGGAGGAGGTAGAAAGAACCACGAATGGAGCTGAGCTGGGAAGGAGGGAGGGGCGGGGGGAAGGTGTTCTGAGGTTTGGGTTTACTTCCTAATATCCTTGTTTTGATTTGATTTCTAACAAATTAACTTGATTTTGTTTCTTCCCCAAGTTGAGCCTGTGTTTTGCCCGTGACCATAAGTGGGGAGTGATCCCTCCCAGTCCTTGTCTCAACCCACGAGCCTGCCTTTGGATTTTTTCCTCATCCCACCGTGGCCAGGGGTGGGGGGTGAGCGAGCGGCTGCGTGGTGCTTTGTTACCAGCTGGGCTGAAACCGAAACCACACTTCCTCAGCACTGCAAGATGCAACAAAACAGTTGCATCTGAGTATACTGCATTTCAGAAACAGGACATAATAATGCAGTTGTGGAGTTACAGTCATGTACAATACCATCTCTGAAGCTTCTAAACCATGTGCTTGAACATGCAATTTTATCCCCCATCCCCAGTTATCAATTTGAATGAATCCTCCCTCTCCAAAACACAACACACAGGAATGAACACCCCAAGAGCTGCAAAATTATGCAGCTTGTGATGGTCCAGTGCTTCTCTCTACAGGATGCTCAAGTTTTAACTGGAACAATTCTGAATCATTTACAAATCCCATATTCACAGAAAATCACATGCACAAAATATTTTCCACAGCTAGAACATGCAGCCAAGTGACCCCAAACTAAGTTACCCCCAAGCTTCCCACTGCACATTTAACTTGTCAGCTTGGCCTTCCTTTACCTGCACTTTTGCATATGTTTAGGTCCTGCAAAGCACAGGTAGAGCATTTGGGCCAGCAAAAGCATCCAGATTATCAAGCATCATAATGGCAAGAATTACATACTCATCTAATATAACATAATAATCTATACGCATCTTGGGTTCTCTGTCTTGTTTCTTAGCAGCCCTAAACATCTCCTACTGCTCGGTATCAGGCAGGACACTGGACTATATAAGCCTTCAGCCTGCTCAAGTACAACACTCTCTATGATTGGATTTATAGCTTCAGTAAAGACCAATTCCAATAGGGACTTTCCCATTTTGGCCCACAGCAACCTCATTACCACAAGTTATTTTTAAAAGAAGCAAACATGGGACCCACTCTGCATGAGAAAAATAAAAGAGGTACAGTAACAATCACTACAATTTGAGGGTATAAATTTTGTCCTATAAGGGGACCAATAGGTCTTATATGGAGAAAAGGAGGCCTAACGCACAGCACAGGTTGCATAAATCCAGATATATACTCCTATCATGCAGCCTTTAACTGTGTATTATGCACAACCACTTATAAGAACTATCATTTTTCTCTGCACAAGCCCACTCACAGGAAACTTTGCAGGGTACGTATCCCTTTGATAGCTAAAGATTTTGGTGAATGATGTTGCAAGTAACTCCTCTTTCATATACCCTACCAAAAGGGGTTCAAAGCAAATGCAGCGACTGACTCCTCTGCACACTTATCTGCTTACTGTCAGGCTTGCAAGCATCTAACATTGCTTTTAGTAGAAGTGGAACAAATCTCATTTTTAAACATTAGAACAGACAAAACCTTTCTAAAGAGATTTTCTGTACTCTGTCTCTACCAAAACAGCTTGGTACCTACAGGTCCTAAGCACTGACAGGTAGCCCCGACATCTGAACCAAACCAACAAGAGCGGGTACAAGATCCCCCTGCTTTGTTTGGGAAATGCCTGCCACAACTCCCTGCGGATGGGACCTCTCAGAGTAAGAGGTTAGTGACATTTAAGTTGGAGCCAGATATCAAAATAATAAAAGCATTGATGGGTATCACCTTAATGCTTTCCAATTTCCAAAGGCCAGTTATTGGCTTTTCTCCCCACCTTCTTCTTACATAATTCTGCACATATTTGCATTACGTGGTGTGCAGATGGCATCAGAAATGGTGAAGGCATTAGTCATGGGTAGATAAGTGGAAAAATACTCCAAAATACCATAGTTTTCAAGAAGCCTATCCCTCCGGTACTACAGGTATCTGCTGCCAGCCTAGCAAACAAAAGCAAAAAGGATATTTTGCTAGTGAAAGAGAAACACTTCTGGCCATGTCTTAACAGGTTTATCATTAAGAACAAACAGGCAATTAATAGTATAACTCTTAGAACAAAAGGACAGTACTAGGTGTATTCAACTTCTTACCACAAGCTGCTTTTTCCTTCTGAATGTTTCCCCACTGGACTAGGTTCTTAGCAAGCCCAGGAAGAACTACCCAAAGCAGTAGCTTAGGGGAAAAGGGAAAGGAAAAGGAAAAAAAAGAAGAAAAAAGAAAAAGCAATGCCACCTCCATTACAAAACACCAACCACTAAGATATTTAAGGTCTCCTAAGGAAGTTCCTCAAAAGCAAAGCACAGATGCATGAGCTCAGAGGAAAAACAGCAAGCAGCAAGGAGCAGAGGCAGAGCTGCTCTAGCCAACAGCCCCAGTGCTGTTCAGATGAGACCGCAACGGATGGCAGTTCCTTACTCCAGCACATAGCTTATATCTACCCCCACTGTGCTGCTGTTCTTGAAGCATCAAAATTAATATGCTTATTCTTCCCTTTCACCTTCAAAAGATCTTTTGGTGTCCACCTATTAAAATGCATCAGGATTGCATTACATGTCTAAAACATTTAACTGCAACAGCTTTCTTACAAAGCTAAGAAATCCTAGCAGTTGGGTGTGTTACTCAAAGGTAGCCTGCTTTTTTGGTAATTTGGTAAGGCAAAATTTGAATTGGGGTAAAAATCTGTTATTGGACTAGGAAAAAGCTAACAACCAGTTCACAACACCCTGTGTCAGCAAGGAAAGCTGCATTTACACCAGCCACTATTTTGACTGCAAAACCCACGATGGATCCAGCTTTCCTTTCTGTGAAACATTCACGCTAAAGACAAACACACAATGTACTCCCAGGGGAAGCCATCACATTGGCAAGAGGGCAACCACCCACTAGCCAGAAGGAGAAACAGCTTCACATTCTGGCGTGGATAAACACCTAATTTGACTCATTTCAGTTATCCACCAGCTGATGTCTTGCTTGCGCTACCTTAACTTCCTCCCACTAAGAGACCATGCCTACATCATTTCCTAGCCCATGCTGAAGAGATGTTTATAGCTGGTGAAGAAGTTCAAAGCAGTGGATTGTCCTTTAATACCTCCTCCTGCTGACAGGGGGGCAGGAGGGGAAAGGCAGCAAAGGGGTCCTCTCCAAAAAAATCAGCACACAGCCCTAGGCATAAAAGTCCTTGAGCACACCAAGAGCAGAACAGTGAACTCCACAGGGAGGACAAAGGATGCAGAGAGAGTTTTAATTTTATGCTTCCCAACATTTTTATTTAGAGCAGCAAGCGACAGTGTGAGAAAAGGGGCTACGTGGCTCTGACTTTCACAGAGGCCAAGATAAAAAAGCTGTTTCTTCAGCACCAAAATTTTAAGCGCTTATTCATTCCTGCTTGTCATCTGTAAGCAAACTACTCCTCCATTCATTACAGGCTGGCAGAATGCAAAGGCATAGCACAGAAGCCTTCACTTTTACTATTATAAATGATGCTATTTTTGCCTTTAAGCCTCCTGTATCACAAATCACATATCCTTCACAGGCATCACCTCCAGCTCCCTCCACTCAGCTATTGTGACTTCCAGAGCTGTAGGTGTTTTCCTCCCATAGCTTTACCTGCTGAGAGCAATCGGGAGCAAGTTGTGACATCTGGCTGCTCTGCTACAGTGCAGCAGCGTTGCAAAGAGTTGCACATGTAAGGCTATGTACAACTGCTTATTTATAGGACAGTCCAATTAATAAAGGGCTGCACATGGCCAGCAAACCATGGCTGACAACCCAGCTGTCACAATGACTGTCCAATTTGTGCTTAGCCCTCAGAGCTTTCAACATTAACGTTACCTTTCAACACAGAAGAACAAACTGCCATGGCCGTTCACCATCAGACAATGCCAGACATCCCAAGCCTCGGCACACATTGCATTTTCTGCCCTCTCATCTGTTTCCACCAGCAGTAAGTTTTCACTTCTGCTCAGATGCCAGACAAAACATCTTTAAGCTGCCAGCATGCTTCTCTGCTGGCACAGCCAAGGGCACTCTGCAAAGGTCAGTGGTTTGAAGAATCTGCACAACATATCAGAAAGCCCTACGAGCATGTGATGCTTGGAATGAGACTGATCCATAATTAAATGTTTCAGTGTTTGTTATCCTGGAAAGAGGTCCACAGCAGCATTTCACAAGTCCAAGACCAGGGCGGGGAACCCACACAGTCAAATTTATTTTCTCAGCATCTAAAAAAGGGCTTGAGCTGAAACTAAAATTTGGAGACCAGTGACAATGCATGCAGCCCAGTGCTAGCAGAGGCAGGGCTGCCTGCTTTAGTCATGTTTAACAGCCTTTCAGCTCAAATACCTCTGACTGCATCCAACACGGAGCTTCCACATAACCCAATTCACAAGTCAGAAATTTTCTAATTAAAGGAATCAGTGGGTGATCAGTGAAAGCGTCCAGCAGGCTCCAGTAGTTTCAGTTTGTGAGGAAGAGGGAAGAGAAACACCCCAGTCTGGGTTCCCTTCCCCACGTCTTCCCTGTGCACAAAGGTATCCTCTGCACAGCTTGGTCAGCAAAATTACTAAACTTGGAAGTGGCAAAGTGGTAAATAAAGGGGATCTAAGTCAATAAATCACTTAAAATTTGCCAATTCAAAGAATATATTAACAAACCAGGATGTTATTAAGAACTTCCAAATATGACAAAAACAGTAAAGCTTGGAGACATGATGAAAATGCAGTCTTGCAGGAAAACAGTTAAAAAAAAATATTAAGAGAGTGAATACCGAGCATTCTGCCTCTTTCAAAATAAGAGTCAGTTGCAATCTCACTGACAACAGTTTCTAAACACTACTTACTACTTCTTAGTGCAAAATATTTCCAGTTTAAGATATTGGGGGAAAAAAGCCATTACAATTCAAAAGAAATAGTACCACACTTGTTCCTTGCAAGAGAAAAAAGGAGTTTCTAGCACAACAGAAGTAATCTTTCAACACAACTACGTGTCATACTTTTTCTTGCTAAAGCCACAAACACATATGTGTCTAAACCAACTACAAGCATAATTATTTCAATATAAAAACAAGCTCCTTCTGCAGAGTTCTGTAGGCTTCAGAAGCTCGAAAAGCAAATTAAAATACCGCAACCACACTCCTTTATGCCAGCCCTGTTCCCAGCTCACCTTCCCCAGGAGGGAGGGCTCATCCCACGGCACTGCAGGCTGGGAGAGTCAGGCTGCCGCAACTAAAGAAATCCAGCTCTCGCAACTGGCAGTTCCTGAACGACTATTCTCCAGCCAGCCTCTCATGAAGAAAGCAGCTTCAACAGTAAAATACAAACCAAAATAAGCAGGAAAGAAGGAATTTTAGAGCCCATATGAAGCTATTTTAAAATTCCTTCCAGAAGGAAGGAAACTGATATGGTTTTAGGCTACAAGGGCCTCTTGCTCCTGCGAAAAGTCCCAATCAATCTGTGGGCTGCTGTGGTCTGCCCTCCTTACAGCTCAATACTGATGAGGACCCACTGAGGGTCTGACAGGTATTGCAGCCTTAACAGGACAACAGTAAGGCAAGTAAGGCCTGGCTTTCAGTGAAAGCATCTACTCAGCAGCAATGTCATCTACCCTTACTTTGAGACCAACACACCCAGAGCAAATGCATTACTAACTCGTTGGCTTGGCAAAGGCTGCACTGTGTGTGTCCGGTTTTAACTTGCTCATCCAGTCTAAGTCTTATGAAGGCTGGCATTCCTCTAGACTGTATCTAGCTGGCCAAACCTCCAAATTTACAAAAATGTTGCTAGATGCATCCTTCCACACTCTGTGCATGCTGTGATGGGCATTACCAGCATGCTGGATGTTCCAGGAATGAGCACGGGTGAAATTGATACTGCAGCAGCCATTAGACAGGGCAGCAACTTCTCAGATGTCACCTCTTGGGACTTCAGGCACAAAGGAAGTCAGAGACACCATGTAATGGCCAGCACTGGGCACCTTCCATCCCTGCTTAAACGGCTGCCCAGAAAGCTCCCAGAACCAACCCTCACCTCCATGGAGGGAAACAACCATGCCATGTCCCAGCCTGATTAACGTAGGTACTTAACCTCCAGCTCTTCAGCAACACGTTCTGGGGGAAAAGGAGAAGCAAAGCACACCTTGATTTAACACACACCTTTACTCAGTAACCAGGAACTCTGTCTTTAGCCAAAAAATCACTTACCATCGATACCACACCATGCCGATAACCCATTTATTTAAAGGTATGTCAGACACCTGAAACAGGGAAGAAGAGCGCGTCTGTATGATGAGCAGACTACAACACCCTGATCCAACATCAGGCTGCAGAAAAGCACAGCCCCAGCCAAACACAGCCCTAAGGAATAAACTTTTGCCAGTTCAGACAGGAGGAGCGCAGACAGACAGACAAGTGGCAACGCAGCAGTATCATGCACGCCAGTAAACAGGAGCTGATCTGTACCGACTGCAGAGTTAGTATCTGAACCAAAAGATAACCCCATAGTCAACTTCCAACAAATAATCCTTCACAAACTGAAGCTTTAGTAACCAAGGCAGAGTTAGGACAGACATATATACACACACACACTTGTATACACACATGCACACATATGTATACGCACACATGAATACACATAACCCTACACCCCTGAGCCAACTCAAAACAGCCTTATTGCGGTCTAACAGCATCATATACTCCCAAGCAGCCACTTTCTGCCAAGATCCTCCAATTCAGGCTAGGCACAGACTCTCACTACAGGAACAGCACAAAAGCATTAACAGCTTTACAATCCGACTTCACAATTCAAAGAAGGAAAAGCACATGCAGCCTGCACACCAACATAGGTATGGGCAAGCAGCTGCCAAAAAGCCCTGGTGACATAACCACCGCTGCCTTTTCCTGCAACCATCAACATCTTGTGGCTTCTCTGGCACCAGCAGCACATCTCAGTTGTAGGAACAAACAAACTACACAGTGAAATATTTTTAAAGAAATGTTTTCATTCTCAAGCCTCAAGCTCTAAGGGGAAAAAGGGAGGAGTAGGGAATATTCTCTGCACATATTAGGCATTAAACTTGACCAAAACATGTAAATCTCTTTATTAATATTAGTTTACAACTAAAGAGAGGAGGAGGAAGAGAAAGGGGAGACATCAATGCTGTAACCCCAACAGCTTGGCACAAGATATACTAGAAAATACAGAGCTTGTCAAATCCCTACTTCGGGCTGAGAACAAGCCACGCTTTCCTTTCTGGCAATGAAAGTCAACTTTAAGTGGACAGTTTTCTCATCAAATGGACAGCTATTTATATCTCTGAAAGTATTTAAAGATACAAATCGCATGAAGGCCTGCCCTTTCAGGCTTCCTCCTGCCTGCAGTAGGCTGACACTGGCGTTAGGATCAACAGATTGTTTGTTTTTCAAAGGACAGAAAGAATATTTGCAGAAGTTTATTATGAAACAAGCTGTTTGATAGCAGCTACAGCTGTTTTTCAAAATTGGCAAAAAAAACTTCAAAAGGTTTCATCCAGGAGTGGGATGTCTAGGAATTTTCCCCTGCCCCTCCACCAGCAGTTTTTGTTTGTATTTAGATACAGATTAAGAGAATAAAAAAAAGAAAATACATCTAAACTTCAGAAATGTTCTTAACATTTCTCTGCCATTTGGTCCATCAAGTCTGCTCAACTACTCAATTTACAGATAGGGGAGCTGCAGGGTGGAGTGATGCATTGGTACAGTGATGCGAGTAGGGGGAGGAAGACGCTTCCAGAAAGACCAGTCTGCTTGATCAGGGTATTCTCCAAGGAGAAACTGCTGGAGTCTCAGGGAACTGGCAGGTTTCACCCCAACCCCTGATGCACACTGACAAGCAGCTGCACATGTATCATTTCAGCCTCTTCAATAGCTCATTCAAGGTTCTCTGCAAGAACCGAAATGCAGAAAGAAGACCGAGTCTGAAGTGCCAGACTACAGCTACTCTGTGATGGGGGAAAAAAGTCTTTAAATCCAAGTCCATCACTTATACACATATTTTTAGTGTGCCTTTATCAGCAGAACAACATTTCATAGTATTCAGTCATTTCGAGAACCTCACATTTTCACTTTACTCCTTTCCTGCTTTACTGAGAGTTGGGAGGAACACTGTCAATAAACTGACATTTTTTGCAGTGGCTTTAGCAAAGAGGCTGCTCTGTTAGCCACTGCTGTACACTGATGCCAAGCTGCAGGCATCCGCAGCACCCCATAAGCCAAGTGGCACAACTTGTCTTACTCTGCCACTGCCATAGCTTGTCACAATGCACACAGCAACATGTGGATTACATTCGGTACCTCCTGGTTACCACCAATAGTAATCTTGTTGCAGAGCAGGATTTTACTTTACTCAGAGAAGGGGGGNTTTTTTGCAATTGAAAAGCAACTTGAGTATTTGCTTTGCTGTTCAGTTGTACTTTTTTTTTTCTTTTTAAATAAGACCAGGCTTGCAACTGGATCTCTTAACCAAGACAAGCACACAGATAACAGTGACTGGCATAATTGAAATGTGCTGTCATCCTTGCAATTAAATTCAAGTTTTCTTCCTCCTACCTAGTAAATACAGATACTACATTTCCCAAAAATTAAGCTCTACCTTATCTTTAAAATCTGCTAAGTCATTTACCAGGTTTCTTCCCTCCCATTTCTCAAAGCATTCAGCACCTGGTTTGCACAACAGTTGTTCAAGCAAATGGCTTTGTAGAAAGTTTGTTTCAACCCATTGCTAGAACATCTAAAGATCAAGCAACCATTGCCCAATTACTTTGGGCAATTATCCCCAAAACATCCCATTCTTTTGTGCAATGCTATCCATATTCTCCCTGACAAAAGCAAACACCAGTTCTGCCTTGCAGAATTACCGGAAGAAAAAAAAAAAAAAAAAAAAAGCCGTCTGAGCGACCAGCTCAAAAGCCTTCCCAAGTGACCAAAGGTGAAGAAGTGAAAGGAGGTCTCTGACTCACTCAGCAGCCTCCCCAGGGATGGCAAGCACGAAGCAGGCACAGCCATGAACCATCACAGACGCTCTTCTGAGCTCGGCTGCATCTCCAAAGTGACAACCCGCAGGTAGCCTTGGAGTATAGGATTGCAGCAGCCGAGCTGTGAAACAACCGATACATACCAGGATAGCAAGAGGTAAGCAGGTGTGAGGAGCACTGGAGTTCACTGAAGAAAATCAGCAAAGCCTTGAGTACTAGGGTCACGCAGGCTGGTGATCTTCATTTCATAACTAGCACAAACGTAACCCAAGCAACTCGGGTATGATGAGAAAGGCATTTGGCTTGCTCATAGCTATATAAACACACACATTTGTTCTAGTAAATAACACAAATGCACCTAAAACAATGATCCTCTAAGACAGTTGTAAAACAGCATCTTTTTATATAAAATACAATTCCAGAACCTCAAAAAGTTAACAGGGGTGAAAAGGGGCCCAACTTGTAACCTGAAATGCAGCAGCGCTGATATCCCACCCCACACGCACATCCTGCAGCACTCTCTTGGACTTGACCACTTTGCAGCTGCAAAATTAGCAACCTCTGGCCTACTTTCGGGCATGTTAGAGTCCAACTGTATTCACGCTGACAGAGACAAGCAAAGGTTGTGACGATTTATTGACGCAAGAGCTATTTCATGCTCCATGCCAGAAATTAATCAGTGGAGGAGGAGGAATTCTCTTTCACCACCCGATTAGAAAGTGCTTTGGTGAACTGCTAAAAACAACAAGTTGAGGTCTTGCACGACAAACGCAATCAAAAAAAAAAAATTACGACCAACTTTTACACAGCAGCTCCTTTAGAAAGGCTTCAGAAATCACAAGAAGCCAGTGCCTGAACAGAACTACTATGCATACCTTTCCTCATGAAAAATAAAACATGTTGAGACGACTAATTCAGAGAGTTCCCAAACCTTTGTTAACATAAAGCGATGCTACATTTCTTCAGATCACCCTGTCTTAAACACATTTGGGGGAGTCAGAGGTGACAATTAAGGTATAGTGACCCTGCAATTTGGCTCTACCTGCTGCAATTCTGGATACAAAGAAGTAAACTAGAGGCAAAAGTCCCATGACCTATTTGAAATAGCTACTGCATGTAGCCACACTTTAAAGAAAAAAAAAAAAACCAAACCAAAACAAACCACAAGAATCTTTAAGGCAGACTGAATGAACAGCATCACCCCTACCTGCCAACAAGTCATCACGATAAACCTGTCAAGAGTTATGAGACTGCAGAACAGGCCTTCCACCTGCTGGAAAGAAAAAAAGAAAAAAAAAAAACCCTAATGCCAATCAGATACTTGCTGCTGGTGGGGAACAGATGCCAAAGCCCTTCTTCTCAGTTTGTTAAGCTGTAAGGATCACATGCCTTCTCCTGGCAAAGGTTGTATGAGACCAGTGGTACCTTATTTAGAATAAAGCAAGTACTTGGAAGTTTCAAAGATTTTTCCTAAAGTGACAGATGGCAAAGATTCAGTACTTGAATGGGCTACCAGTGTGGTGTATGGGCTCTGGTCTTTTTATTCTTCTGAGTTATTTTTTGACCAGAGAAGAGATGGGGTTTTGGCTTACACCTTCCCACAGGAGCAGCTCAAGCATTTTATAGAGCACACTAGTGTGAAAAAAGTTTTAAACTAAAGATGTTTCTTTTATAGCCAGCATAAAACAAAGGTCACAGTTAAAGGAGAGGGGGAAGTCTGTTTAACTAGAAAGTTCAAGTTTTGAATGCTAACACTGAATAGCAAAAAATAGTTCTCAATGGATTATCTTAAAATCACCAGGCTTTAATGGTTTCCTGCCTGAAGAATTGTCAATTGATCAAAAATACTGAAACCAACTTCATAGAAGTAGTAAAAAAATTCTGCCCTCCAATCTCTCAACACATAAACTGAGGGAGCATTACCTATCTCCCAGTTGCACCCAACTTGACTAACTGTACATCTAAAGTGACCGCACGTACAAATAACTGCATTGATCTTGGTCTATTGATTAGAAGGTGAAACCTGACAGCAAAGAGTCATTACACAGTAGTTCATGGACAGCAACATCTATTAAAAAAAAAAAAAAAAAAGGCAAAATACACAATACAATGAGTACCCTGCCAAGAGAGGCAGCAAACCCCACACCCCCTCACCCCAAGGTTCATGCTCCTTGCTATTACAAAAAGTCTGATGGGGTTACATGACTACAGCAGCTTTCAGGACAAAATGGTTACTTGAAGCCAATGCTAACAGTTCAAAGCTCACAAACTAGACCTCACTCCTATTACAATTTTCCCTGTAACGCTATTTATGTGGTTTGGCAACATAACAGCTACAAACAAAATGAGTACATAGATTCTTGAATAGTGAAAGGGTCAGGATTGATTTTTTAAAAAAATTATTTCTTTGAATTCATCTGTCATTTCTCCAACATCCTGATCCCAGCCCTACCACAGAGCGCAGCTGCAGCAGCACAGCGAGAGTTTCCAGTAGTCCCCTCCACTGCAAGCAACTCTACCTCGAGCCCATGGTTAGAAGGTTGTCCTGGAGGAGAAGGTGGCATTGGCAAAACACTGCTTGCTCATATTCAAGTCAACAAGTACCAATACACAAAGATTTTTTTTTCAGTGCTGCGATTATCCAGCCCTTGGTACAACCAAAACAGGGCAAACCAGAACTGATGGAATGGTTTCGTACAACTTATCTCCAGCAGTATCCCAGCACCCAGCTCCAGTGCTTACAGTGAAGAGCTCAGATGTCACCACTCCACTCCTCATTCAGTGGAAGGAAGCAGACCCTCAAAAACATTGACTTCAGCCACACAAGCTCTGAAGCAGAGGGAGACAATGCAACACTCCTCACACAGCAAGGTCCAACTGTGCAATTCCCTGCAAATGCCAAAGCTTAAGCACCTTCCAAAAGCAACTGCGCAGATGACACAAACAGAAAAAGGACCAATAAAGTAAAATTTACCACACTCTGCCCCTCAAAAAAGCTAAGTCATACATGACTAGAGGTTGAGAAGGTGTATTAAAGGCTGTTGCCAGAATCTTACCTGTTCTTACCCTCTTTCCTAGGCATCCACAGCTAGATGTAGTCAGGCTCCCAGACCTGGTGTCCCCAGGGCTGACCTTACACAGCCATCTTTGCAGAATGTTCTCAGACTTCATGCCTTCAAAATAAATCTGATGTTGCTACATCAAAATTGAGCAGACCAGATACAAACACTGGGAAGATTAAGTCTAGTCTGTGGATTCTCCGGCAAAGCCCATGCTGCTGGGATTCAAAGGAGGATTAATGATGCCCCACTGAAACACACACACACATGGGCTTCCAATAGCATTCAGAAGAATTAGTGCCACCAGTGGTACCTTCAAGCTGAATTCCTCCAGAGGTGCTGGCCCACAGTCAAGCAGGGAAAGGCCTTCACAATCAGAAGGATGCCTGGTACCACCCCTTAGGAAAGTTAAATGACAACCAAAGAGAAGCAGCTTAGCAGTACTTTGTAAACAGACTTAGCTGCAGAACTGGTGAGTGTGGGTGTATTAACTAGCAAATATTCCCAATTACGGTCTTCATATATGGACTCTCCCCTTGGACTGACAGCGGCATGGGTGGGAAGTCAGCAAGCCAGTAACCCATGGAGCCCGGTGAAGGCAGAGCACGGCTGTACTCTAAGGTACAGGGTACTCCAGGGTATTGCTGGATCTGGTCTAGTCCTGAAAGACTTTTACATACTACTTATCTGTTCTTCAAACACTAAAAAATTAAGCTTGAATCATACTCAAAATTCAAGACAAATCCCTAAATTGTTACAATCAGCACACATTTCTTTTGTTTGAAAGAAGATATTAAGTAATCATGATCTAGTTCAGTTTTAAAGAAATTACAGGGAGACAGGAAGATCTCAAAAAAGCCCCTGAGTATCTTTCTGTATGTAATTCAGTTTTCAATAGGAGCAAAGTTTAATACTAGCTTCATCCTCTTGAAAGGCTAAAAATTTGCTTCAACATTTCAGCACATCAGTCTATCAAGCATCATTTAGCCATACCGTGACAGTAGTTCCCGGGGGGAACACCAAGAGCTGTTGAGTATTTCAAAGCAAACAAGGGCACTGCAGGTAAAGCACGTTATTTTCTCAGTAGCTGATAAAACAACAGTATTTTGGTTGCAGAAACAAAATGTTTAAAAGATCTGCTGATATACTAATTCTAGTTTTCTTAAAAGGAAGAATGAATTGTATGCCCTGTTTCTCAGTAGTCAGCACATCAAAGATGCTAACAGAGATTCACTTGCCTGTTTTCGTCTTGCAAGGAAGGAAACTGGAGCCATGGCCCCTGCCCCAGCCAATATCTAGCTTTCAAACATCAATGGACAAGGGAAAGGAAAGCAAGTACCACAATTCAAGAAATTAGGGAAAAAAAGAGAGAAAGAATAGGAATATAAAAGATGACAACAACACACTGCACAAATGGCCAGAGTCTCAATTTGGCCAGACTATCACAAGGGCTAAAAACCAAAGTGGTGGATGCTGCAGTTTCACTCTGAAGCACAGCTGCAGAGAGGATTAAACTCTGCTCATCCTACCTCAGTAATTGTGCAACACTACCAGATAATTAGCTAGATCAATTATTTGAGATCTAACCCCACTGAGCATCTTTGAAGTTCTTAAGTGCAAATTCATGAAAACTAGAAAACAGCCATATAAAGCTACCGTAAAATCCATGCAGTGTTGTATTTTCTAGGTGTTACCTGTAAGATCATTCTCATTTATTTGTAATGATATATTTCTGCCATCACAGTTTGGCCAAGAAAAGCATTCCACACTTTACCCAGATTTTTGACCACTCCACTTGGTACCTCAAACCTTGCAGGTGTCAGTGCACTTCAAAGGCCTTTCTCGCTTAACAGCCTAAATAGAAAAGAACAAAGGGTGCAGGGAAATTCATGGCATATTGCAACCCATGGGGGGAAAGGAATTTGTCAAGCCTTTACTGAAGGACGGGAGAATTAACATGTCCACAATTTTTCCTTCTTCAGTCAGGCATCTGGTACTCCATGTTCAGTCACTCCTGACTATTTTCTGACTGTAGAGTCAGTTTCTAAAGATGTTAAGGGATGAAAAAAAAGATACTAAAAACTACACTAGAAGAAGAAACATTCATTACAATTGTTTCTCCACTCTTCTCCCCAACCCAACAATATGAAAACTTGTTAAAAAAAAAAACCTCCAAAAGCTTTTGGCCAAGATCTCTCAAAAATAAGGCAGTATTTTTTCAACTGCACTGAGGGTAAGCAGTACCTGACAACGCACGGGTAGCCAGACAGCTGAATTCCTAGACTTAAAGGATGAAAAATGCTGTGTATGGCTGACATCCATCTGAGAGTAAGTGGATTTTCTGCCCCTGCTCTTGAATCACTTTCAAAATCAGTGAGATGACTGAAACTGTTCCTTCAACATCAGCTTTGTCCTAATTGATCTGACCACATCAAAGGCACACAAACAGGCCTCATCAGTGTGAGAGCCTGGCCCAAAGATGACAAGCCGAATAATTTAAAGTAAACACTGAAAATATACTCCTTGTTACAGACCAGTAACAAATTTAATTTGGGGAAGTATACATAAGATACAGGTCAAACTGAAGTTGACCAAAAGCAAATAACAAAAATGCAGTAACAGTATAGAAAAAGGATTCTCTCCTTTCCAAATAGAGATGCAAGGTCCCAAGGAATGTCTCCAACATTATCATCTGACTTTAAAAGTACAGCCTTTTTTATATCCTCTTCCTACCCTGTACCTCATTCAAAATAATTCAAGAGTTCTCTGCCTCTCATCATAAGTACCTGCTTCTCATCTTTGCACTGCTGGATACATCACAGGCTAAAAAACTTACCTTAGAGACAAGCTTTTAAAGAATTCCAAAGTGCAAGAACTGCATTTAAAGAAAAAGTAGAAATGAGAGGAATGTACTTAGCAGGGACACTGACCTAGAAGGAACTTCAACTTGAACCCCAAGTTGAAGCACAAAACAATTCTTCTCTTTTGAGGGTACAATAAAAACCTCGTACCGAAAGTCTCAACTATTTGATGCTCCAGAAAGTGAAAACTTCACAGGTTCCATGGTAGCAGCCTTAAAACTTTCAAGGTCCTCAAAATGATACTGTTCTAAGAGGAAATCCAGGACAGGCTCAACTTACACATATGTAAGAATGAGAATGCAGGCGGAGTACGTATTCTGTCATAGGTTGAAGAAAGAAAAGTAAACAGAGACATGCCCAGTTCCCATCCACAAGGGTTTTCAGCTCTTCTAACCAAAGCTTCTTACTGCCAGGTCTTATTGCTCAGTTTACTTCTCAACCAACCTCAAAGTCCCCCCCAAAACCTGCAGGACCAGACCGCTCAGGGCTTCAAGGCACAGCAGTAACTCTTGCTGCTGAGTTCCTACTCCACATACTCAACGCTTACACCACTGCTGTAAAGGACAGGTGGCAGCATCCCTTCAAAGGAGTTCCTGTTAGCTCTGCTGCGCTTGCCATAGTTGAACTTTTCTGCAAAACTTCAGCTTCCCATGAAGCACACACGGCAGTGTGGGAAGAGGACAGGTCTGGAAAAATCTTTTTATTTCCATGCAGAGAAAAGACAGCATCAGAGATAATGAGGTTCTACCCATACTTACTACTAGGAGTGTTTTACTTGTAGACAGGAGCCTGAATGCCCAGTCTAGAATAATCCAGACCTAAGGAACTGGAGCACCAGACAAGGTAGGGGGAAGCAGGGATACACCGTGTCCAGATGTTCTTCCAGATGACGGCCACCAAGTATCAGTTGTGCCCCAGACCTGCTAAAGGAGGACTGGAATTTACTCCTCTAGTCCTTATGTTTATGGAAAGAATGCTCTTGCCCCCAGATAACTTACAGAAACAGACTCATTACTGCCAGAAAGTAGGTCAGTGTCATTTAAAGCCAGTTTGAAATGCATCTCCACAGAAACTTCTTAATCTTTAAAAAGAGAACACATAAAATATTTATTGGATGGTGCAAAATGTTTGAGAGACTAACAGGGAAAGCTCTTATGTATAGTGCATGAAATAGCTTTCCATGCCTCATTGAGCCACAGAGTATGAAAGGAGAGTGGCTTCTCGCACTCAGCAGATAAAACACCATACAAAAGTACTTATCAATCTAGCAAATCACAGCACATGACTTGCTAACTCATTTTCCCAGTGTTGTGTGATCATGAAGCTTTCTGCCTTCTCTGATATCTCTTCTCAGTCTTAATGATCCCGCTGCAGAATTTTCCATATCAGATAGGCAGCTCATTCTTAAACTTCAATATTCCTAATTATCAAACATTCAGCATTTCAAAATGTAAATAAAATTTGCATCTCCGCAAGAGTAGCTCTGAAGAAAGAATATAGCATTTGCATTCAGACTGGCTAATTCCTGTAAGATAACATTTCATAAACAAAATGCTTCATTGAACATGGAGATTTTCAGCTTTTACAAAGGAAAGTGAACTTTAAACAAATACAAATCAGTTGAGTGATTAACTGTAAGTGTTTTGGTTTTTTAAACTAATCTTTATGTATAACTAGTATCAGCAGAACAATCTTTACTGATTAAAGAACCAAATGACAGTGAAACTCAAGCCACTGAAAATTAAGCGGGTAGGTGGAAGGGGACTGCAAGAAATCATTTAAGGTCAGTAAGAGAAAAAAAAAAAAAAGAAAAAAAAACCCACAACCCCACAAATACTCACAACACAGCCAGCCTGGGTAAGATTAGTGGCATCAGCACCACAGGTTACGTAAGGTAAATTTAAATTGTGGGCAATGTGACAGGTTAAGATGTGAAACTAAACATGCTTTCCCCTGCCCCCCCAAGCTTTGTCATAATCCTAAATGTTATCTTAATTAGCCTAATTTTCTTAATTATACTTTGCAGCAACTTGATCTTTTATAGAGCACAATTTCAGCATTTTTTTTTTTTCCAGCTTTGTTCCAGTGCTGGAAGAAGCAGTGACTCCTCTGCCAAAAGCCAAAGGGCAAGCAATGCCTCTGAGCTTTATCTTGACTAGGTCTATGTAGCCTCCTGCTCCCATAACTGCAGGGGAAAGCCTATCCTCCTGCCACCCCACCCTCCAACTTCAGCCCCCTTCTCCCACCACTTCATCCTGCCCAGCAGTTCCACTCAAAGCAATTCCCATTCCTGCCCAGGAATCCACAAAACCTACTGTTACCTGCCAGGAGCCAGTCATTCCTCCAGAGCAGTGGGAACCACACAATGATGGG
Organism: Pandion haliaetus; assembly: GCA_013401275.1. Taxonomy (NCBI): domain Eukaryota; kingdom Metazoa; phylum Chordata; class Aves; order Accipitriformes; family Pandionidae; genus Pandion; species Pandion haliaetus. The sequence goes on along the minus strand of VYZV01033779.1, from coordinate 30,328 downwards.
CACATCGTGCTTGCAGCAAGAGGGACACCAGCAGCCCACCTGCTTCTGCTGCTCCTTATGCAGACAGCACACCCACATGTGTTTTTGTGGCTAGTTAAGTTCATAAGAGCTGCTAGTCTTAACCCAAAGCTCAAATAGGAGACTGTGGAGAGAACCTTTGGCCCAGAAAACAAAGGTCAAGGTCCTTATGTTTATGTTGAGGGCTCAGGACAGATTATTTACCCATTGGAAGTCCCTGAGGATTAACTTGTCCCACCTGTGTATTCTTACTTCTCCAAAAGTTATTTCTTATTCTCTGAGAAAGTTTATTCCAAAACATAACAAAAGAAGTGGCAGTGATGGGGGAAGAATGGAGGGGAAGTCATACTTTTCTTAGACAACTTAGTCTTCTCTGTATTTTTTCCACCTTGTTCACTGAGAAGCCTTCAATACCCAACTTTTCTCACAAGAGAGCTTTGCAGAGTAGAAGAAAAAAAAAGGGGGGAAAAAACCAAACCACTTTCATTCATCTACACTGCAACAATTTTATGGCACTGTTCCCAAAACATCCCATTAGTGATAGGTTTCCAGAAGATTAGAGAAGAAAGCTTGTATCCACTGAAGCAAGGTTTAATAGGCTCTTGAGTTAAGCCAGAGCCTTCCCTTAAATAATGCACATCATTAGTAATAATTACCTGTAGCTGTATAATCAAAATAGCTATCATAACTGACATGAGAAGTCCAGATGTCGTCTTTGGCAAGGTTTGGAAAATATTTTTACCAATTATTATAAAACTGACTCTAGAAGAGAAACAAGCAATAAGAATACCACAATCTATGCCAGGGGTAAAAAGCCACCATGATACACTGTAGAATTTCAACCTCCGATGCTCAGAAATACAACCAAAATAAGAACCCAACACCTAGGAAGGGCACAGGGAGAATTTCTCAACAGCATTTGATGAGAAGACAGACTTTGTGGAAGTTGACACCATTTGAAAATATTTTCTTGCAAAGCCTACCTTCAGAACACCATTCTGTAAAAAATAGCACAAGACCATTTCCTCCAGTTATTCAGTTTTATGACAGTTTTTTACCCTTTAAATGAACTCCAGTGAACAAATTGACAATGGGCCTTCAGTTTCTATCACATGTTCTTCATTGCAAGAGTTACTGTCAATAAGAAGTTTAAGTTGTATTTCTAAATAATAAAACTGCAATAGTTCCTTTAAATTTGAAAGGGCTAACTACCAGAGCAGAAAAAACTTTCCCCTATTAGTAGTCTTATTTTCTACCAAACACTCATACAGTAGTCACAAGTTTAATTCTTACTGAGCCATCCCATACCTCACTCCAAGGTCTGACGTGACGAGGGCCAAGAAGGTTTAAGAACAGCAGCACAGGAGAACACGCGTATGTCCAAAGCCAGCCAGCTGAGCTGCCACTTCCCTGGGTTTTCATTAGACCAGTCTTCTCAACAAGAGCCACTCCAGACACGGTAGTTAGAAAAGGTAGGCTCAAACCAATTTTTAGCATTACAGAAACTTTTCTTACACAAGGAGCTTCTTGTTTTCTTTCATTAGCCCTTCTTACTTGACTCCCTGCTACACCATCGGCACAGAACTCGAGCAAAAGTAGCAGAACCAGTAAAAAGAGGCAAGACAAAGAAAAGGGTTAGCAGATGAATTAAAGGTAAACAAGACAAATCTGCAGCAGGCTTCCAATACTCCTGCATCAACAGAACAGCCCAACTAAGAAGGACATTCCCCCTTCCCAAATATCTGGAGAGCTGCTCCTTACAAAGTAAAGCAAGTTAGGTTTGTTTGTTGTTTTTTAAATATAGGTATGCATTTAACCTATCTTGCCATAATAAGAAAAAAGCAGGCAGTCGTTAGCTACTCCGTCTCACTCTTATTTGAGACATGAAAGTAGACAAACAACTATCCACTTCTTTGAAGAACAGATCTCTTGAAAAACATCACGTTGCAAGAAATGTGTCACAGGTGAATACCTGTGTGCACTCTACTCACGCGAATATACTTAGTTTTCCAACTCCCCATAGTACCAGAAGCAAGTTTCAAAATCTAAGAGGCTGCTACATTATGGAAATAGAAGCCAGATTTTTTTTTTTTTATAATATTGATAATTTTAGAGACTTATAAACTCATTTCAGTTCTTACGCAAGGGTCAGATTTTCAACACTGCTGCTTGTAAACTCCAGCATCCCTATTCACTGCAGTGTTTCTTGCTCCCAGCCTCAGAAAAACAAATGGGCTGCTAGAGTTATTTCTGAAGGAAATATAAAATTCTTCCCCCCACAAATATACAGTTCCTTAAATCTTAGGAGCTGTTTGTTGGCTTTTAACACTTCAATCTTATTTAACTGTTAACGCAAAACTGATTAAACTGAAGTCACAAAAGTAATCTCTCAAAGGTGTAGTTAAATAAGTACTTTCACATGCCTTGTCGTTGTTGGATTACTTGCTTCCCAGCAGTCATTTTCTCTACCACAAACTTAAACAGTCAAAGCAGGCATATCAGAGCATAATTAAAATTCCTCTTCCAAAGCACAAGCTCACAAAGCTCAGCCTAACACAGTTAACCTGAAACTCACTAAATACAAACGCATGAGACCACTTTAAGCTAGAAAGCAGGTAACTGAGTATCTACAGATCCTCTAGACAGAGAGGCACAATTTTGTAGTGATGAATCATACATCTTAAATTACAAGACATATTAGGGATAATCCCCCAGGCAACATTGAGATGGATCAATTGACTCTTGTTCCAGCAAAACTATTCTTTCCTACTAAAAAGTACTTTAAAAGTCAAAGAGTTTTCTTAAATATCAATAAAGACACAACAGCAGAACCATGACCATTCCTTAGAGGCACACTACATACCATTAAGACTTATCAGCACAGATTTAACAAATTAAACATCTGGTTAACATCTCAAAATACCTACAACTTTCAGCGATACGTAATGCAACAGTTAGAAAGCTAAAACGGCAGATTTCCTTGGGACTCTAGTAACTGCAACACAATTTTCCATCTTCATGCAAAGTCTCAGTTTTAAACAAAGTAGTAATACAGGGAGAGGGACTGGATTATCATTTCAACACAATAAAAAGTCTGTTCATGCAACAAACACATGGTGTTTTGCTGTCATTACTACATTTAAAGTGGTTTTGCCCTTACCTGGATGGCTTTGGGAGCTCATTGCTAGCAACGTCTAGTCCTTTGGAGAAGGGATTTGAGACGGATCAGTTTCCACGCAAGTAACAGCAGCTCTAACGAGCTCCAATGCTTCACCAATACATAGAAATTGGAAGTGGGGATTAGATCATGGCCACCTTATAAAATCCAGGGCACAGTGACATGCTGAGTTGTATAGGGAATAATCCAATAGGGTGGCAGAATATCTTCTAATGGCTTTCAAAATGGCAACCTGCAAATAAAGAAAAAGATGTCTATATTGGAGAATTAAGATTTACAACCATTTAAATTACACATTATGTAACATTTATCCCCAGAAAAAAAGATTAAACTAGGATGCTATTTTAGGCATTAAATGTTGCAGAGAGAGTAATTTTCAGAGTTATAGATGTAATTTTGATTCATAACCATAAAAATGCAGACTAATATTTAAGTTCATGAAAAACAATTTAAAACACCCCCAAACTTTTCAACTACACATTCAAGTCTTAAAAACCCAAACTCGCATATTAATTCTCATGCTCCAACAGCACCATATGAAGCCACTTCAGTCCAACAGCTTCCATATTTTAAAAGCCGTATGTATGAGTGGTAACTGCACTTCATGCATCTGTTCCCCAAAGAAGTCTCAAGAAAAATTCCTCAGTGCCAAGAAGCGGTCTTGGAGCAGGAAGGAAAAAACCCACACAATCAATTCCACTCCCACTCTACCCAAGCCTCCAACAGATTATTAAGAAGCAACTTCTTACTGCCCCGGGGGGGGTGGGGGGTGGGGAGGGAATCCACAGTTCTCCATTATTTTTAAGCTGTATATTAGGAGGAAGAAGAGAGAAAAAAACCACTGAATTAGCAAACTAGTGTACCCTTGCCCCCCAAATAAAAATATAAAAGCAGTAGATACCCTAGCTTATAGAAACCCCCACCTCAGAGACCCCCACAGACAGTGTCTCTGGTGCAACCAGCAATACTTACACCGAAAGAACCTGCTGCAAGGCATCCTGAAGTTCAGGTCTGGGGGTTCAGGGGTTTTTTTGGCACTATACCAAATGGCATCAAGTATTTCTAAATAGCCATATTTTACAGGCAGGGTATCTCAGGGAGATTGCTCTGTTTTAATATACATAGAAAGACCTGCCACTGATACATGCTACCAGCTAAAACTACTGAAACAGATTAAACCAAATTGTGTCCTTTATGCAAAGTATTTCACAACCACAGGTTACTTCCCTTCTTTGCACTGAAAAAGTCATCAGCATTCAGGCTCCCGACAGATAACTTCTCCTGGATACTGAGGATGACGTGTGAACAGACAGCTGGTACCTGGAGGAGTTCCTCCCTGCCCTGACAAGGCATTTCTGCCCTCACAGCTTGGCTAGCAAGAACAGCTTATACCCAGCACTCCCTAACCCACTTCAGACATGAAGTCAGCCTGCTGGCAGAAGCCAACTAGTTAACCCATCTAAATTAATCCAGCTGACTCTGCTCAAAGCAGAGTAGGGAGCACTCACCCCGAAATGCTCCACCAGCAGATCTGAGGGTGTGGTGACCTCCAGCAAAGAGACAGCAATATTCCTTGGGCTGAGGATGATTATGATAGTAACTACTACTGCCGCTTGCACAATGAGCATCTGTCCACAACTTATCTGTGCCATTACATTTAAAGTAGTCCCATCTATTCTTGAAAGAGCTCTTATCATGCTCAGATATTTGTGTTCCCTTCCAATAAGGCAGCAAAACCAGGTCTAAGACTTAAATACCACCACCATTGCTTACGATGGGCCCTGCTTTATAATGGTACTTCCCTGGTTTGCAGAATAATGCCCAAGCAGACGCTGTTGAACAAAGAGGTCTTCCTTGCTATATTTCATTTAAAAGCTTCTTTAATTGGCTGTTTCTCTCTACCCAAGTGTCTCAGCACTACTACTCTCCAAGTTCCTCTGCCCATCTTGCATTTTTAGAGACCTGGAATGCTCTTTCATGTTATGCATCAAATTCAGGAGAAAATTACTTAAGAGTAATTTATAATCCCTGAAGGTCTCTGCTATCCCAGATATTCAAGATCTTCCAGTTCCATTAATTTGCACATCCTGTTGAAGAGAGTCGGGTCGGCTTAGACCAGGCATTAGCAAAATATTAACATCATTCATTTCAAGTAAAAACAGCAGGTAACGTTATATCATAAGCAATCTCAGCTGTAGACAAGAAGGATTTGGAATGAAGTTAACAGATTTCAGTCTACTAATTTTCACAATGCAAGAATGAAGGACAGAGCATGAACAGTGAGGAAACATGTATGAATTTCCAGAAGAAACTGAAACAGTAGTAGCAAATCCATTTAACAGCACCACCAGTTTACCTATTCGCACTTATTCCCCCAAAGGTCTGTCTAAATTCAGTCTGGCATGAGACCCAAAATATTAAGCTTCTGCATGTTTAGTAACACTAGTGCCTGGGAAGAGGAGAGACAACAAAATAACGATGCTCAGATTGGACAAATTATAGGTGAACTGAATCTGTACTTTTTTCTTTTTTTTTTTTTAAAATGTTTCCTACATTTCTTTTAGAAGACTGACTAAAGCATAAGCAAAACAGATCTTCTTAAGGTACAGACAGCAATCATTTCCTGACTTATTTCACTACTAAAATCTTATTTTCAGTTACTACTTGCATGGATCTAATGCAGTCCAATGAGACATTTCCAAAGTGGTCAAGAGCTGTTTTCAGACCCCTATTTGCAGCAAATCTTATGTAAATTTCTCATTTTGCCACTATCGCACAAAAACATTTCTCAAATTAGGAGAAGCAAAATGCTGCCTACCCCTATGCCTAGGATGTTTGGAGGTCTATAGGGTTTTCCAAGCAAATTCTCTCTTTTAAAACAAACAAAAAAATCCCACAAAGCTTGTTTTACTTCTATTCCACTGCCTTCCAGGACAAGGGCAATCACCTCTGGCCTGCACATCTTGGCCGTAAGAACAGCAAGTCCACCCCACGCATTGTCTGGAGGCACACTCCTCGCAAGCTCTTCAGGCACAGGCAAGGACTGGGTCATGGCTGGGATCAGCTGCTTGGGCAGCCTGCCCACTACTAACCCAGACACATGCCGTACATGATGGGGATGAGTATGTGTTTGTTTATAGCAGCACAATCCTCTCATGAGTAAGTTCACAACCAACTATTTTGGCCAGACAGGTCGTTCACCTCCCTTTTTCCGGGGGAGCAGGATCACAGGCACAGCAGGCTTCACTGCACGCGTGCTCAGGTCAAACTCACTGGGCTCCAGCATGCAAAAAAAAAAAAAGAGATGGATGACTGCTACCATGGGAGCATTTCACTTAGCCTGCCTGCTGTCTCCGAGCGAGCCCCAGGATTGCCTGCCGGCTAGGTGAATTTTCTTGGCAGACAACAAGCAGTGGCATACTGACCGTGCCAGCTTTGGTACTTCACATGGAGTCTTTCCCTCGGCGCAGAGCAACAGGCAGCCAAAGAGCATCCACAACAAGACGGTGGATGGCACTGCACATTTCAGACTACAGGGCAGAAAGACTGAGCAGAATTGTAGGCTAAAACAAGCAGGTGTGTAAAACTCTCTTAATCAGGTGTAACAAACAGGACTCATATCATCAAGATTTCTGCCTTGCAGTAGAATTGTTCAGTCTGGTCCCTGCTGGATTTTAAAAAAAACTCTGGAATAGGAGCACAAAGAGCAAATTAATGCCTATTTATTTCAGCCTACTTCTACCAAGGTAAGTCTGACAGCACATGCTCCCAAACACCACACAGGCTGGTGCATCTGCAGCTGTATCCTCATCACATTCCTGGTTCAGAAGGTAGCCACAGTCCGAGTGTGTTGTCACCTCCTTGTCACCAGCTGATAACGTTCCATATCTGCAGTCACCATACAGTAAGAGATGGACTGAGGGGCTGCAGCCTGAGCAAAAGCTCCTTGTTTCCCAGTTGCTTTGTTGTCTCAACAGACCACCATCCCTTACTATACACCTTCCTTAGATTAAAGGTACTATTGATCATTTTAGCCCTTCTCTTACTCATCTCCTGCCCACAAGTACATCACACAACACACTCGGTCCTCAGCAGTACAATAGGCAGACGTTTCAACATTTATGTCAAGGAAGGGATGTGTCTGCTTAAAATACTTTCATGAGGCTTCAACTGCTTCTTCCAGAAGCTGCAAAGAAAACAGTGGCACATCCGTCAACAGGCTGGGTCATCACATGTGGCAACAAACCATCTATACACAGGAATAATGCATATAGGGAGAAAGCATGTGGCTCTAAACACAAAACTGTAACAGGCCTGTAAAACAGAAGGTCCCTCACCTTCTTCCTCTCAACAGCACGACCAGGCTTTGCCCCCAAAAGCACACACACGACACAGCCCCACAACTCAGTTCTACACTATTCCCTCCACACACTTTCCAAGACCACTTTTCCCCCACTAGCCATCTAGCCAACCATTAAGAGACAGAATTGCATGTGAACTAGGAAATGTAAGTAATCCAACAGTTTTCCAAGTCTGCTTCCATACATTTTGCAGCTATTGAATTTTTTTTTTTTTTATTAAGTAGCAGGAATCTTACAGTTCCACCATACAAATATTTTCACAGTATGAACTTTCACCTTCCTCTCCTCAGCCTATTCCAGATATGCCTCTCTACTAGTCACGAGTACAGATGTGCAGTAAGCAGTAATTAAAGTTATGATACAGCTTTATTTACAAAGCTCTATTTTTCAGGGCTTAAATTGCTACAGTAGTTCAGCCAAGATTAAAATCTTGGCCTAAGGGTGAAGTTTCAAGATTGTTTTAAGGCAAGTCAGTCTGATTGCTTCAGGATACCCAGCTATCGATCACCTCACTTCATCTGGAGGCCCTCTCAGACACATACCATCAACACCTCCAGATGTCAACACTACAGCCAGCTGACAAGATCACTTGAAAACCTCAGTTAAACAAAACCTAACTGCCTGCTGACTCAATGCATCAAAACATGGTGTAAGTCATACGCATACTACCCAGACTGCTGTGCTTTGATATTTATTTCTAGGTCCAGAGAAAGCCACTCTGCCTTTCACACCCCTGAATGTTAAAAGCAGAAGACACTGCCTTTTAGCAGGACAAGGAAGCCAGCTCTGGGAAGACAACAGTAGAAGGCATGTTGGGACAATGCCTTCTGCATCCTGGCACTGCTTTAGCAGTGCTCTAACACCAGAGTTTGGTCTCCAAAGCCATGGAAACACTCACCTTCCAAGAAGCATTAGAACCAATCTTCTGCCTGACACTGCAGATTAAATACGAACAACAATTTTTTTTTTTTTTTTTCCAAAATCTACCAAGGTATGAGTGAGATTCCTTGCCGCATTAACAGGCAAACAGCATTAAGTTTAATACCACATGCTCCACATGAGATGATGACAACATCATCATGATGCTTGCCTGGATTCCTACTTGCAGCATGCAGCCTGTGAACAAGCTGACACTGCAGCATGCACATGCTTTGCACGGACTCAAAGACCTAATGAGAGGTAGTGTCTCTGTTGGAACTTATTGATTAAATCTCTCCTTTGACAACAGATCCCAAACCTTACCCAAAGGAAAAAAAAAAAAGCTGCCTTTGCTTTTCAGGCGTTGTTTATAAAATACTGCCAATATAGGATCTATATATGAAAGAAGGAGGAGACAAGGAAGAGGCATACAGCTGTTTGAAAACAATAACAATGTACTGCGACCACAAAATTATTTACTGCATCTTTATTTAGAGCAGAGGCAGTGTGAAACAATCTCCTGGGCTGATTCATCTCTTTAGGGACCGTGTCTCCAGAGCCACCACTTTGCAAGATGACAGCAGTGGTGGTAGTCCTGAAGACCCTCACAACCCTTTGACACCACTTCAACTCCTGCTTCTCAAGCAGAATACAGCTTTACTGAATCTGTCCTGGGAGACCAAGTTTCACAAGCATTGCCCATTTCCAGAAGTGCTGGTTTTCCTAGACTTTCAACAACACTCAAACTTATTAAAGCCTCAGACATCATCAGACATCCTCTCAGAGTTTAAAGTCTCTGAAGACAGGGTTTCTGTCTCTAAACACATACTGCAGGAGTACCAGGCTGCACTGTAAAACATACTATCAGCTTAATGCTCAGCTATGGACAGAAGATCAAGTATAATACCATGACAGTTATAGAAAATAAAAATAGAACACCAAATTTGCTGCTGTACTAGCGCAGTCCCTCCACAATCATGCATATTTTGTGCAAATCTAGATACTCCCCCTCTATTTCCAAGTACACAGTAAAAAAGTACACAGTACACAGTTTCAAAAGAAGGGCAAGGGAAAAAAAAAATTATCAGAGGTGTGGTACAAATTCCTCATACAGGTGAAGAAGATTATAAGTCTTCAGCACAGACAGAGATGACTTAAGGATATTACAGTGATGCAGAATCATGATTAATACAGAGAAGTCACCAATCACTCTGTTTTCCATCTATTTCACAGCAAGAAGTTTTTCTCATTCTTTTTCTGGGAGAGAGGTTGGGTGGACACAGAAGGGAGGGAAGGTATCAAAAAAGATACTTTGGGTGGCAAGCTGAAGCAGGGAGCATTACATGCTCCTTCTTAGCTGCACTAAGAAACTCTGACTCAAGAGTGCTGGAAAAAGCAAAAGCTTTCCTGAATTCCAAAAGCAATTTGTCAAACTTTTTGGAAAAGAGGACAAACACCAAGTGCTTCTGCACAAGGCCAGGAAACCCGTGAGACAAGTCACTGGCTCACAGGAGAGTGTTTCAGAGAAATGTTACCATGGTCATGTCCTGTTGTGAAACGCCTCCCAAGGTACATTTCTTGAATGCTGCTGGAGAACATGGCAATCAAGTTTAAAGACAAAAGCCCACCTACACACCAACATACAGTCACCAAATCAACTCAACTGCATTAAGTTAAAGAAAATACTCAGGTGAACTGGCAAGTGGAAGCACCTGCACATAGCACTTGAGTATCCACATTTAAGAACAGAGAACAAAATCAGTTTGAGTACCTGAAGCCTTCATTACAGTTAGAACTGTGTAACTGATAATTAAACAGAAAACCCAACCTAATACAGCTGTTACAAATAGCTTCTCACCAACAGTACATACATGTCACAGTTAGTACAGATCCAGACTGATAAGCCTAGCCCTTATTACTAAGGCATCCCATCTTTGCTAAACTCGTTGTTTCCATATTCTTTATCTTCTAGTGGCAAAACCAAAGGTACCTACCTTTAAGATCAAAAGCTCAACACAATGATTCAAATATACTAACCATCTAAGAAATACAGAAGCATTACCCAGTACTTCAAGGAATTAAAACACAGTACGTTTGTTTAGCAAATGCTGACATTTCAATGCCAGCCATTACAAGTGCTATTCTCACATGACAGCCTAGAGGAGAACATATATTGTGTTTCCACCTCTCCCTTAAACTTCCACTTTCAAATACATGCTGTGAAGATTTATTGCTTACACACTAACACTAAACATTTTAACTTTGTGACAAGTTTTGTATGGTATAATGTTCAGAAAGAGATTAAATCTCTAACTACAATTGTCCTAAGTGTTAAATTACAGTATATGTGCATTAAGAATTCAAGAATAACCAATATCTACTCTGCATTTACACATTTCCTTCAGGGAAGGCTATAATACATTGCTAGACAGTCCCTAGTAGTTGCTTTTGGAGCAATCCTGCTATTATTTCAGGCAGTGGCTTGTTAAGCAAGCCTTTGCAATATAAGCAGTGCTATACATGCACTGAAGTTACCCTCAGACACTAAAAGAAAACAAAATGAACAACAGACACAATGGCAAGGCACTATTAACTAATTGTGAGCTACTTGATTAACACAGAACTAATCCACAGCTATTAAAGGGTAGCAAACCTATATAGAAATAATTAATCTAATTATGTGCAAGAGAAATTCTCAATAAAAATAATCAAGAAAAATTGCCTTCTATGGTTTCATACCCTTTTGCTTCTTTTTGTCAAGAAACACTCCACTACTAATGTCCAAGCACACAGATTCCTTAAGTAAGGCTGCCTTTCCCAGGCTCTTTTCAGTTGTGTTTCCAAGCCAGCTACTCAAACTGATCTCTGGTGGCAGCCCTTGCACTTCAGTTGTGTAAATGCAAATGCTGAGACGCTAGCCCAAACTGAAAACACAGGGGACACTGGTACTTCAGTAGAAGTGAAGACCTCTTCACCCATTTCAATGTTAAATTAACACATACATACCTGCCACTATTAGAGCTTGCCCCTAGCAGAAGTCTGCAAGCTCTCCTCACTAAGTTTTAAACCAAGGGCGACTCGGCAGAATATGCTTTTTGCATATTCTGCACAAAATCCTTCATGGTACATCTATGGATACTTTTGCAAATCACCACCTTGATCAACAGTTACAGCTGCTTTGAAAGCTGAAGGTGCCTCCATGTCCTAAAAACAAAAACCTTAGTCTTCTCATGGTCACCACGAAACCCCAAAAGTTATTGTGGCCCTTCTCTTTTGTTGCTAAGAGTCCACAAGAGTATTAACATTATTTCTACCTCCACAGGTTTCACACCAATAGCAATACTACTGGGTAGCTGGAGAGGGGATCTGCTGCTATCTCCTCTTTTTTTAGACCTCAACAACTATTGCTGTCGAAGTAGCATTGCAAGTACCTCAAATACATATAGAAGCAAAAAACCAAGCCTTTGGAAACAACCAAGTGGATCTAAATCCTCTGATGCATAATCCAAGGCTATGAACAAAAGATCGTCTTTAGGAACCTGAGCAAATCCGAAAATACCACCTCATGTTCACTCTGTGGGAGCTGCAATTTAAAGTGGTCAACAGCTTGGAAAAATTTTTTTAGTCAAGCAGGAACACAGCTCATAGAAGAGCTGCAGATTCAGAAATGCAACTGACTGTGTGTAAAACCTGGGAATATGTAGATTTGCAGGATTACAGAGCCCTCCTTGACTAGCAAGACTCTGGCAGAGGGTCTGAAAGAGCAGGATGCTTCTGAGCTCAATCCAGTTTCTCAGCAAGAGCAGCAAGAACAAGCAGTCTCACAGATGGATCCGCGTGGGAGGGAGAAAGGATAAAAGTCTGCCTCGGGAGCCTGTTCCAGCTGCTACCGAAGCCTTGAAGGAGTCAGTACAAATTGGGCAGTTACCTATAAAAATCTACCGTCTTGGCTTTTTCTGAAGCCCTCTTTTTCCCTAGCCCATGTTTTCCCTCCACCCTAGTGTTTCTGCATTTGCAAGAGTTCAAATCAGATAGCTGAAAGTATTGCCCGACAGAACATAAATGAATACTGTGAGTTTATGGCCAACATCGGTCTCGTTTCTTCATTCCTTCCTTGTAGATCACCCTAGCTACAATAATTCAGAAGCACAAAAAACAAAACTCCTTTTAAATACTTGACTGAGAAGTGATAAAAAAATGGTATATTCTTTTCAATCAAAATCCCCCTAACAACATATTCAGTGCCAAGAAGAGTTTGTGTGACCAGAAGACAGCAAGCTTATTTCACTGACTGAAGCATTCCCATGCAAACTCCAGTACAGCCGAAGCTTCCTATAGATGCCCATGATCTAAATACAACACTTCAACAACATATTAAGATCCCCCTTATTTTGTGCAAAGTGAAGTTTCAGCAGCTTGTAATATATTCCAACATTTTAAAACTTACCATTTTATCACTATACTAAAGTCCCATTAAAGCATTTCAGCAGCACCAAGATCTCTCTACTTTGCTGACACCCATCTTCAGTGTGCTGTACTGAAGGTATTTGCCAAATCCTCTCCCTCCATGCTGCTAGCAAAGCAGACACCAAAGGGGAAAAAATGGGATCATGATAAAAAGTTCACCATTCTTCTGTAGACTTGCTCAGTAATGAAGCTTTCAAACCAAGTCTTACTTTCTTCACCTGCTTGTGCACACACACACAATCTTCCTTTCTCTTTCAGAACAGCTTGATATAGCCAAAAAAAGAGATACCAACACCCTTCCGTAATTAGCTTTGGGAAACAACTGCAAACCTTCAGCTTGCCAACCACATTTTCACTCTAGCTCAGCTTTCTCAGCTGCTAAAAATGAACAACCCACAATTCTTTACCTGGGTTTGTTTTTCAAATCCTCATATATAGGTAGGGGAAGGCAGAAAGAAAAACATCTACCTTTTCTATTCATGTACTTCAGTTGTTACAGCCCACATCTGAACTTCTTGTTCCTTCTGACAAAGAATCAAAATTACTGGTCACTAGCTGTGCTTAACCCATCTGGTCTCCCAGCATAAAACAGCTGAGTACATGTGTCATCAATCATTGTTAATTACTTCATTACCTTGGAAAAAGAATATTGACTTTTTTTTTAAAGAACAAACTTTGTTTAAGGTTAGTCTAGTTCTTTTTTTTTTAATTGAATGCTATCTGATTACCAAGAGAAAATAATTTAGTCTGAACACTAAAGCAACCCTGCCACATAACTCGTGCAATTCTTTTGTCTAGTAAAACATTTCCGCAGGTTTCTTTTGGAACTGACTGCATTGCAATGGTAGTTTTAACCAGCATTAAGTTTAACCAGAAACTTAATTATGCATGTTCTCAATTACTCCGTGCTCACTGCACGATGTTAACTGTGCTGCCATTCACACCTACCACCACCATGTTTTTCAAGTTCTGACCTTTGTCATGCTCTTGGAAAGAAACATGCCTCAAGGTCTCCACAAGCAAATTGCATCATTTTCAAGTGGACATTTAGCCCTCTGCTGTTCACTACAAAACAGTGACACCGAGGGCAGTTTGTGCATTTTAATCTACAACCCGGATACTCAAATTTTTTTAGCACAGGGGAAAAAAACAATACAAAAAAATAAACCAACAGGTGTTATCATGCTAACAGCACAGACTAAAATCAGTTAAGATTCATACAGCATGATGCAAACTTCCTCCTGGACTCTGCCACTGCTTCAGAGGCTGGACTCTTGAAGATCTCAGCCATCCTCCACCACCTCTATCTCCCCATATCCAGCACACAAGCTCACCTCCCTCCCAGACGGAAGGGTCCCTCTACACACCCATGCCTGCTCACCAAGCCTCATCCAGCCACACTCTCTGGGAAAAACCACTTCACTTGGTTCTTTATTATATTTTTTCATGCCCCAGTTAAGTGGCTTAAACACTCATTGTCAACCTTCAAAAAGCTAACTTGTTTGAGAACAATCCGATGCCATTTTTTATATCTAGAATGACACACACCCCCTACAAAAAACACCTACTAATGCAGCCTTGTTACGCCACTGGCAGGAATCGACTGCCAGCTACCACCATTCACACACACATCCCCTTTCGTTCCTCAACTCCACCTCCTACGAGCCTGCCCCACAGAAACAGGGCTGTGCTTGCCAAAATAACACTGTAGTCAAGTGTGCAGACCTCACGTAAGCACCCTTGACTCTGGCTATTGCCCAGGTCATCAGACAATAGCGCACCCTCACCCACAAGAGCTAGCATTGTGGGATCCAAAGTTTACATTTTTATGTTTTACTACTTCTGTTTTACACTGAATGCTAACACCGTTACCAAAACACTGCACTTTCCACAGCAACGCAGTGATCCAGACACCAGTCCTAATGAACTTGTGGTGCCACTCTTCCATTTCTTCTTTTAACATGCCTCTTTTCCTAAGCTGATAAAAATGTGTCACAGTGTATAACTGTAGTGTATTATGTATTCACATATCTTCTTGCTCAAAGGATCTTAACCACAGCATCACCTAAACCCAAATTTTACATATGAGCATAAAGGATACTGCACTGAACAGAAAAAAAAAAAAATACAACTTTGCCTTTAAAGTGCAATATATTTTTTTTTAATTTGTTGGGAAAACCTTTTCTCCTCTCATCATCACCATATGAAAAGTGATGCAAACACCTGTAACAGCATGACAGACCTGGCAGTCAAACACTGAAATTCAGGTAACTGATGGGAGTACTAAAAGCTAAGTCAACAGTTAATTTTTGCCAGGTAGAGAACTTTAAATGGTAGCTAGAATTTTTTTCTTATAATTATATGTAACTCATTAGTTAGCAGTTATTTTTTTCCTTTTGGAAAAATCCAGAGAACCACCTCTGCTAAAACACACTGCTTTCAGGCTGAGGTTTATCAGGCAGGGAATGCACAGCAGGCAGCACAGCTGGCTCCCCAAGGACCATCCTGCTGCTCACAGGTCCTGCCTGAAGCACACAGGATAGCCCCACGGGACACAGGGCAGTCCTGGGCACACTGCTCAGCCCTGGCTTATCTGCCAAAGCTGCTGAGACTTCAAGCACGAGTCTGCTGGTAACCAAATGGTTAGCAATCCCCATGGAAGCTAAACGTATGCGTTTATATTCACAGGGGTTCCAGGTTTTCCACTTGCTCCATTTTTAAATTACAAGTCACACTCTCAAGCCAGAAACGTGGCCAGAATAGAAAATTAACTCAATCGCCAGAAAAATGTAAATTCCTGTGTGGTACCCCTCTAAGTAGGGTTAAATTTTAATGACAAACATCACCTTTTAATAAAAACTTAACATCTTTGGTCAAATATTTCAAGCTTGCAGCTGACAAGCAAGAAAAGCAAGGAAGGAACAACTGACATTACTCATACTCAAGGGGGTTTGGGCTTGGTTTTTATTTGTTTTATAACACCATCAAAGCAAAAAAGGGCAAAGCCCTTTAAAGAAGTACTAGCAGGTTACCTTTAGAGAGACAGAGGCCATCAAACTTTTGAGATTTTACTTACCAGGTGTTGCTTCCAACACCAGGGCTGTTATTTAACTCAAAGTAAATGGAGCTCTTCCTTCACTCTATAATTTACACCACATTTCATATAGTCCATTCTGCCTGTTTGCACAACACAAACACAGCAAGACAAGTTGGAATTGTTCCTTGAAATAAGAAAACTGGATTGTAAAGCCACAAAAACCAGGACATATTTCAAGGATTGATACAGTATCTGCCATGATGTTGTTTTTTTTTTTAAGGTAGGTTTTAAAACACTGTCAGTCACCAACTGAAAAGACACACTTCAAGTCAGTATCCTCAAGGAAGCCTTAGAGCCCTAGCTCAGCTAGGCAAGGATTCACATTCTGTTAACTTTCTATGATCTAGATTAAAATTTATACTGCTGTTTATGGCTTTACACACTAAACAGCATAGACACAATATTCTTCCCTGTAAAGACATTCCTCTTTCAAGATAGGAATCAAGCAAAGTAATTTAAACCTGGTTTTGTCTCTCTTCAGCCTTCTCTATTTTTAAAACACCACAGCCCAAACTTCAGGGTCTTTAATTCACTCTTCTGGGTTTGGGGATTTTGCACCTTTGCACACTCCCACATATCCTCCCGAAACCTTCATGCTAACAGTTTCAGCTACCACACCAGGAGGAATCGCTCAGCTTTCAAGATGAGCTGCCTTTAGCCACCAAAGCTCTGCTGTGCAGAATCTCCTTTCACTTTATCACCTGCTACTTTGAATACTCTAATATAAATGAAGAGGAAGGAATATAAGATACTTTCAAAATCTTTGGTTTTGTTGATTTTAAATGTTAATCTGGATGCATCTTGTGTTACCATGAACATAATGATTAATAGGTTACATTATACCAGAGGGGAAAAAAAAATGGTCTGATAGCCAACACTAGCAACCACCACTAGCTAACACTGCAGTCCTCTGTAGGAAGTCAGTGAAAATGCAAAGCTAGCTACAGTGCATTACAAAAGACAAATAATTCCTTTGGATTTTAGTCATCTCTGAAAATATATGTTTCAGCAACAGCTTTAAATTCAAGCAACAGTACACAGGCACTGCAAAGCAAACATGACTCCCTGTTACCTCAAAACACTCTGCATGCAAAACACACTCCAAGGCTGGGGTGGGGGGGAAGCAGATTGTAAGAATTTTTTCCTGAAATGGAACAGGGAGATAAGATCAAGTGAAAAGCAGCAGAGACTGCTGACACATCTAGATACATAGAAGCCAGTAAACATGCAAATAGGCAGCCATTTCTACCAAGAGTGCAAGAAGCCAGTAACATTCAAAACCAACTTCAATTCTGCTAAAATAGATTGCATTAAAGCAAGAGAGACAAGTCCAGCACGGAACTATACAGAGTTGTTCCCTTTGACCAAGGCAGCTTTACTTCTCATTCAAGGAAATACTGAAAAAGGTTTCTATTCAAAAAATGTCTCCACTTTGAACATCACAGTATTTATGAATAACTACGGACATTTACCTTTTCATACTCTAATTTGGAAGTACTGTAAAAAAGACTCTGCATAAAGCTGTAAACCACCCTGACACAGCTGCATCAACTACCAGTTACAAACCCTTCCACAAACCAGGAAAGAGCTTGTTGCCCCGAAGCCACAAACAGCAAATTTCACACAAGACTTCAGAAAGAGGAGAAAATAAAGGCTGTATTGACCGTGCATCCCCAAAGACAGATATTACAGAGCAAGAACTAAAGTTTACGTGACTTGATAGCAGATGATAAACTCAGGAGAGCTGTTTCAAAAAGGCAATGTTGTCCTTGAAGTTTTGAGAGACACACCAAGCAGAAAAAAATATATTTCTAAAAATATGAAATATAAAATTATTTATTTATATATATTAACTATATAGGTGAAATAAATATATACACATTAAAACACCAGAGCCAAAGAAAGCATTTCTTTCTATTTTCACTTCAGTTTATCTGCCTACCACCTCTGAATCAGAGACACGAGCTCAAAGGCCAGTTTTGGATATAGCCCGAGACACCCATTTTGCACATTTATAAGCAAAAGCAGCTCTTCCCTACTATGGCAGGGACTGA
>VYZV01033779.1:0-12178 GCA_013401275.1 Pandion haliaetus | reverse complement strand
AAAAAAAGGAAAAAAAAAAAAAAGTACTCCAACTAGGACACCTGCTACTAGGACACCTGCTTGACAGCCCTTGGCTTCTCTTCTAAGACAGAGCACATGGGGAAGTCGGCTACCTAACAAGCACAGAGAACTTCAGCAATCGCTCATATCAAAAACCAAGTATGTACAAAATCTAGGAAGATATAAAAAAGAAAAAAAAATCAGACCTTTCCAGACTGAATAAGCCTCCCACATATGGCACAATATAACAAACAATTTACCCAGAAACATAAGCCACTGCAGAGAGATTAAAGCAATCTACAACTCTCCAAAAGCAGGACCTGTAGCCAGCAGCGAGTATTCAGATATTACCACTTACAGGAAACCATCTCTAGATCTCTCCATTACCTGTGGTAAACATAACAGATAGCAATTTAACAAGCAATCACTCAGCAGAACTCACAGCACTGAAGCTCCTCAAGAAAGGTTATGACAAAGCACGTTTGCTGGCAGGGAGGATAAATGGAGACACAGAAAGGGTTCATGAGGGCCTGCTCTAGGAAAGAAGGTCCACATGAAGAGGAGGGGAAGAGGCAAGTGATTGCAGAATGCCAGACCATGAAATGCCTGTGCTCAACACATGCTCTTTCCATCACAGCCACCCCAAGCACTGCACTGGAAGC
This sequence comes from Pandion haliaetus, assembly GCA_013401275.1. Lineage (NCBI taxonomy): Eukaryota > Metazoa > Chordata > Aves > Accipitriformes > Pandionidae > Pandion > Pandion haliaetus. The sequence goes on along the minus strand of VYZV01033779.1, from coordinate 11,516 downwards.
TAATTCCCTACTGCCCAGAAACCACCTGGTGACATGGCTTGCAGTGTCTCTCATTTAGTAGTCCTCCTGTAGCTGCAGGAAAACATTAGTACCTTTTCCTATGTTTGCTTGAATTTCACACCCACACTTGCTGGTTGGCTACAGCATATGCTTAGAATTCACTTATCTGTATTCAAAGGCTGTGGTAATTTAGTTTTTTGTTGCCAGTGTTAAGAACGAGCCTCAGAGCTATACACTGAGGCCCTGGAATTTAAATATACGATAACACTGTAAATAAAAGGAAACAAATTCCTTAAGGAAAACCTTTTCGCATGCCAGATCAGTTCCCAATAGTAACTGCTCTGCTTTGACAAGAGATAAATATTTACAGTCTAGAACAGAGAACACCTTGTGTTGCAATACTAGGAATGCAAGCCTCATCAGTCCCCAGTATACTTAAGAGGTTATTTTGATTTATTTTTTTTTAAAAAGAAAAAACAATCTGAGTACTTACAAGCACACACATTAGTCTGCTCATTTACACCACCAAATGAAAAACTGAAGGTAGTCATACAGATAAATTGTCAAACATACTGAATCCAGAACAGATTTTCACAAAAGGAGAGACCTCATCCCCCAGGGAATATAGACAGTTTACAACGAAAGTCTAAATTATTGCCAAGAATATGTTGCCTTTTTTTTTTTTCTTTTATTTAAATACAGCCTAACTTGCTCCTCTTAAAAGTTGCTCTAGTAAATGTAGACACTGAAGATTTTTCTTACTGGGGCAAAAAGGCTACAAGAAGCATCAGATGTCCGTACCAAACTTCTTGGATTGGGGGTTACCACACTGGGAATACCCTTGGAAGAGGGAAGTGAAAGCTCAGGCTCTAGTTCGTTAAGCTCGCTCTCAGCTTCCAGTGTGCCTCCAAACCTCCCGGCTTCATCTCATCAGCTCCTTCCAGCAAAGGAAAGAATGTGGGGAATGTCATTCATAATGGCACTTGGGAAGATCTAGGAATGGGAAGTATACAATAACTGGATATCCTTCTCACAAGGAAGGGAGATAAGCCCCATGTGAAGAAGATGCTCTCATTTCTAGCATTAGATGGCCATGTCTCAAGTTGCTTGAGTTTTCTGCCATTTTAAATGAGGTAAATACCTAATTAAACATGAATGCAATTTTTTTTATACTGTCTATGCAGTCCTAACTCCAATTTCTAACAGGACCTGCACAAGCACAGCCTGGTTTAGCTGTTACACTACAGGATTTCATATCTGGAGTGTAATATTCCTCACCCAATTGCTATTTGGGCTTTTATGGCACATACCCTTTGAAGTGTGGCAGTCCAGCTGCCAGTAGGCTTACAGAAGAGGTCAATGTCTATCTCAGAGTCTCAGCCTTCTTACTTCCTTCTCCTCTTACAATGGAATTATTACCTTGTGCAAAACTTTCCTGCCTTGACCTCACTCATGCTATGGTCAGCATTACTCTGTGATACCATCTCTGCAATCAGTCAAGCGCTCTGCCTTATGTTCTGTGCACAAGTTCTTCATTTGCTCCCCTGCTTTCAGCATCCCTGTACATCAGTTTATTTTTAGACCAGCATTTTTATAGCAAAGACCAGAAGCAGCACACTTTCAGTGCCAAACTGAATTCAGCTGAGATTTCTAATGCTGTCAACAACTGACGTAAGGACACTTCAGTCTGATGGTCATAGAAAATTGGTACTAGCTACATGTCTGCCATCCAGGACCACTGTCGACCCCTGGGCACTCACTGCAGCACTCTCCCAAGCACTGCCCCACACCACCACCCCCAGGCTACCAGCCAGTTCACAAAGATCAGCCCACTGTTGCCCAGAAGGGATTCATACCATTCACTTCCCTATCAAAAGAATAGATCATGCTTTGTTTTTTCATGTGTGTGCAAGCTTTCTGCACTGAGGATTTGAAACCCCACCCCTCCAAACAGAACACCACCTCTCTTTACATTTGCAGTGTCACGAACCAGACACAAGAATCAGATTCATCAGGTACCACCACCACCTATTTCTGTTTATAAAGCATAACCTAGCCCAGGAAACATCAGCAAAAGATACCACATACAGCCACAGAGGTGAACAAGACCACGTAATCTGTGTAAATGCACCCAAAACCAGCATGGATTGCTCGTAAAATTGCATAGTAGAAGTCTTTTCTATTTTCAACAATTCACAGTATGTGCTCATGAAGAAGATTTCAACTTACAAGGCAATCTTCTTCAAGGCATACTGTAGCCAGTAACAGAGCTACACTTTGCCCTGAAATTACATCAATACATACATCAACATAAGCTCTTCTGCCTTATGCTAAGTTTGATAATTTATAATGTAAAAACTCAGACTACCGTTCTCTGTCACAAGTTCATAGTTTTTGCAGAGCTTCAAGCAAGAAGGTTTTTTCCTAATGCTAAGATTTCATTCACAATTATGATTAAGCCCCTCATCAAATGCTCCATTCAAGGTACAGGGAACAGATGAGGCAGCAGCCTGTCTTCAGTGTGGTGCATAGCACTGACTTCTGCACAGAGATGAAGAAAAGCCCTATAGAAAGATAGGCAACTACAGGCCCCAATGAAGCATTCGATACCTACCATGTTCAATCAGAATAAATACCCTGCTGTTCACTTCTAGTCCTCTCCCTCCTCCTTTGACTATGCCTCCAAGCTAAAAATCCTATGAGAGGTAGTCTTCACTCAAATCCATCCTTCAGCCTCCACCAGGATCTGACAGCAAGTAAGAGTTGGGGGAAATAAATAAGTAAACAAAATTCTCTCCCAACCAAAGCATTGCCATTAGATTCAAACAGAAAAATCAGTCTTGGGTAGGAGAAGTGCACAACAGAATCCGTATGGAAAATAATTTATTTTAGGAGGCTCATTTCCATCAAGTAGGTGAGGAAAAACTGAAATGCAAATGCAGGCTGCGGTAGCCAATTTCTGTTCCAGTCCACTGGAAGGATCAGTCACTCAGCAGGATATCTAACACTAGGTTCAAACATACCTAACTGTGTGCAGCCTCTTCATCTTGCTTTCCCTTCCTCTTCATCACAGAATGAAGACAAGACACAAAGTTTTGAGCATACTCGCTACCAAATACATCTGCGCCTTGCTTCATCACACTGCCGCTGAGTAAGAGCGGCTGCAACAGCACTAAACTTGAAGACCTTCAGTTAATTTGTGACAGTAATCACCACCTACAGCAGAGGTGAGGTTTACAGAAGTCCAGGGGTTGGTTTGTTGACTAACAGCAGAAAACAGCAGCAACAGACAGGCTTTCTGCTTTGCACACGGAGCAAGAAGGGCTGTGCTTAGCACCAACCCAACAAAGATCCTGCTAGCATCGTAGGGAGCCATTTCTTTCACTGCCCCTGAAGATGCTCCAGCAGCCCAAACCATACTCAGAAACTGCATCGTCTCCTTGGGAAGGTGGCACAAAGCAGCAGGAAACTGCACCTTACTGCTTTCTTGCCCTCTCCAGTATTATAAAAGGTGCCATCTTTCAACCCCTCCAACAAGACCTCCAAAAGAAACATGACCCGGTATCTTATGAGCTATTCCAGAAAGATGCCTGTGCTCTCTTTTTCCCTAAACAGTCTAAAGAAAGAAGCCAGGCTTCGCAGGAGGGTGTAGATACTGCTGAGCCACAAGAGGCCAACCTCTGTGTCAGTCCTGCTACCTTGTTCACACCATGACTCGGAGAAGTCCCCTCCTGACTCAGCCAAAGCATTAGGTACAGAAAATTTTTTTTTTTTGTTTAAAGTCTATGCTGGCTGGAGAAGCAACTCTTTTTTCACTTGAAGAAAGAACTTCCACCTGTGCAGTGCTCTAAAATACAATCCAGCCTGCAGGAAAGCTGAGTTTTACCTACGAATTCTCCTTCTAGCACCCTTCTGGCCTGATGGTCTGCACCACAGGTCTCCCCTTTCTACTGGTCCTTGGGAATGAAACAATCTTCACATCCTTACTTGTTTGCAGTTTGAGCCACTGCATTCGAAGTCAAGGCCAATAGCCCATCTTCCATCTCATCCCACCTCCTTCCAAATTAGCCAGCATTCACAAATACCTGCCCAGCTGCCGCTGTGTTTCCGGAGTGGAGACTTTTCCCTTCTCATTGCCCTGAGCTACCAAGCTCACAAAGTTAAAACTCACAGACTATTCCATTTTTCAGAATCCTCATTGTTTTAAAGGTGTTAATAGTACAACTTTTCTTCACTTAACACTTCACTTTGATGCACATTATTTGAACAGAAAAGCAAATCTCACAGCTCTACATTTTATATGAACCTGCAGCAAGAAGGCAGGCTGTTTTTTTTGCTCACCCCAAGAACTACCTGAATCTGGGATTTTAACAGAATCCAGAACAAGCACTAACAAAAACTAGGTAACTGTAGCTCCCATGGGGAAAAATGTAACTTTCCTAATACTTTGAACGACACTCTGAATACTTGTTGGGAACAGCATACAACAGAATTAATTCATTGTTTCAGGCTTACATTTTGCATCCTTTTCTTGGAGCGATGCACACAAGGCAGAAAGTTTTGTCAACACACCACCGGCACTAACTTGAATGTTTTTCTACTGATCAAATGCAACATAAGATATTTTAGCATATTAGGAAAAATGCAACACAGTAGAAGTACGTTAACTGACTAGAGATAACATTGCCAAAGCTACAGGTTTTTATTGAAGTAAAATGAAAACTCAAACGGGAAGACAACCTGGAAAACACTAGAGGAAAGAGGAACAGCATAATGTGCTCATCTACCTTTAATCCTGAAGAGCAAATTTGAGTAACTGCTTATTCAACATGAAACGCTCAAAGACATTAGCGCAGACACAGCTGTGACACTACACCTTCCTACGAGGGTCCTCGCACACAATCACAGAGAGGACAAAGCAGCACCAGTTCAGGCAAGTACAACACCCTGCAAAACCTTGCACACCAGTACTAGTCACAGGCCAGTTACGAATAACTGCTATTTCTCAAATTTAAGTTAATGCAAATTGTATCAGCAAACTAATGCTATCATGTGCATTTGACAAATGAAATTTGATTTTACATAGAAAGAGCCACAGTATACTAATGTTCACAGAATTTTAAGAGTAATTAAGTCTTACTGACAGACACCTCATTAAAGCACCAGTTCTTCAGAAAAATTAAGAAAGTGAATTATTTCCTATGTGTGCAATATCAAAATTCTTCACTACTCATAAAAGATAAATGGAATTAAGGTCAATTGGATGTCAGTGTTCACCAGAACGAGAGTGACACACTTAAAAAGATCATTTAAAACAATATATTGCTACGCTGCTAGCACCCAAACTGAGAGGTTAATCTTCCATACATTATTTTATCCCATGATTGCAAAAAACAAAACCCTTACAACTCCTCATCCAACAGCTTACTGGCTTGTTATAAAACATACAGATACACATGTCCAGGAAAGGTTTATGGGAGAACAAACTTGAAAGAAAACGAGAGAGTGAACACAGCAACAAACCCAGACATGACAGCCAGACTGTACCCAAGACAGGGTCTTCAATTTGGCATTTCAGCAAGTCGCATCTGCAACACGGAGAGCTCAAAAACTTGCTAAATGTTTTCCTAAACATCACCTCGTGGGCAACACGCTGCCAGAGCAACACTTTGTCATATCCTATGGATTTGTCCAAACTACTGTAATGACACCCCAAAGATAGGAGTTTTTCCTTCCTCAGATCTTGGATAAGCCACCTTAGCTGCACATATCACCTTCAGCCTCTAGCTCCTCCCAACACCTCTCTGGCTCCTTTCTGGTCCTCAACCAAACTAAATTACTGTCTCGGAGGACTCTTAGGGTTAAAAAAAAAAATTTAAAAAAAAAAAAATCACAAAACCTTATCTTGACTACAGTGGAAAGAGGTTTCTCATTAGCCTAAGGTCCAATTTTCAAATTGCAACCTTTTGGTTTTTAAGCACTTCTTGTATGAGGAACAAAGGTTCAATCATTTGATGAGGGCATGTAGCTAAGTGTGCCCATGACCACAAGTCAACACACATTCCTCTGCACTAGTAGATGGCAATTTGAAGCAGATTTTAATCAAACTTTTCTGAGGTAATATGCAATAGGAAAACATGAAGGGAAAAAAAAAAAAAAAATGTTGATCAAGAAGTGTCTAGTAATGAATGCCATGAAAAAAGGCCCAAATTTTTATAGAGGAAGGCCAAACTGCAATTCCTTGCAAAGGGAAAACCACAGAAGCTTTCCAAGAGATTTTACAGTCTTTTCCTCATTATTCTCTTTTTCAACATCATTATGCAACCTCTGTGTGCTTTCTTGCTTCTCTATCCCCCTTATTTTACACATTTCCCCTCCCCCACAACTTCTACTAAATTTTGTGAGGCGGCTCCTTTAAGATAGCCAGAAATGCAGTACATATTTGTCTCTTCTCCTCTCAGTTTAAACTGCCCAAGTCTTTCCAGTGAAGAAGCATTGCCCAAAACCTGCTTGCTATTCAAGCAGTTCTGGCAATGACGAGCATCACTTCATGAATCATCTGTTATATATTGCCTTATCAACATGGTCCACTGCAGGATAAAGTAAACCTGGCTCTTTTCAGTTTTCTGCATAACGCAATCAAAACGCAAGTGGCATTAATTATTAGAGTGTTCTGAGGAGTTCCCTCATCCAAGGACTCTATATTTGAGACAACATATATGAGAGACAATCTAAATCAAACCAAAATGCTAAGACGCATTTCCTCCCCCACCACACACAGTTTTTACTTCAATTTTTTAGAAGACTGCTTTCCCCTTTTACTAGGTAACAACATTGCCACATTTCTAATTATTAAAGCAGACAGCTTTAGTGTTTCTGCTGTTTCTCAGCTTAAGCAATTTGAGGCAAACCCACGTATTTTCATGGTTCCCCCCCACCCCGACCTCCAAGATCAGCAAGCAAGCTGAGGAGAACCAGGTTCCTTTCAATGCTTTGGAGCATTGGTATGCTTGGACCTGGGGAACCAGGACGCAAAGTTGAATGGAAAACAGAAGTTATCCCTTAGGGAAGTGGACTCAAAACTGAAAAGCAATTCTGAATTCAGTGACAAGACACATCCTGTCAGCTTCTCTGTCCAGTAAAACACACTTTTACAAAAGCACAAACTCAAAGGATTCTAGCAGGAGTCTGATAAAATTTAAACCCCATGGCTGGCCTTGTAGACTAGGTAGGAAGATTGAAAAAGACTACAGAAAAGCAATGGGATAACTGGAAAAGAGCTAAAGGTGAACTGGAGGAGCAATGAAGTAGAAGATGACACCATCAAGGCAGCCAGCAAGAAGAGTCAAGAATACTTAGCAAATATTTAATGAATATCGTTACCAGTGTCCAAATAACACGTTCAATTAATATTTCTTGGTGGCTTGTGACAAGCTTTCCATTTGGAGCAGGCTAGCAACAGATACTATTCAGCAAATAAACTGTTCTGGTAATATTACCATGTGTACTCAACCATAGATGCAAGACAAGTAAAAATATGGTCCCAAGGGTCTGGGGGTTTATATTATATATATATATACACACATATATACACACACACACACAATGCCAAGGAGTATTTATTTCCTGTAAATATAAACATACAATGCCAAGGAGTGTAACACAATCACTTCTTTAACTGGAAGAGGACACCAAAGACATGTTTTAACCCCAAGATTAAGCTGGCACAGCTGGGCAGTGAGGATTCAGGTTTTCAAACGCTGAAGACAGCGTCACGTTAGCACACACTTATGCCACTTAACCCAGACAAGATGCGTGCTATCCTTGAGAAAACACGAGGATAACTAGTTACTGTGACCTTACAAAGGTACGGTATGGCATGCAAGCATTAGAGGAAGGCTTCAAGCAATCTAAAAGTGCCAAAAATGAAGACAGTAGCCTTTCAGTGGAGCATGCACAATATTCGGCTGATCAAGAACATAAGCGCCCCAGATTAAATTGCCAGTTTGCCCTCCTTAAGGTAAGGCTGCGCAGCAAGTTTTAAGAGACACTCAACATACTAACTCCTTTTAGCACAAGTTATTTGATAAGCACATTTGTGAGCGAACCATTTTAAAAGCTCTTGCCTATTCTCAGCTCTGGAAGATGAAAGAAATTTGGCCTAGAACATTTGATCCAATCACACACTATGTATTTGGTGGCAAGTTTTTGTCTTGACACTTCATTTTAAATGTGTTTGGGCACGTTCATGTATAGAGTAGCCTCCTCAGATTTGAAACCTACAAATGATCCTAGAGGGCAAGTTTCAGGCATTGCACCAAGTTTCTGAATAACAGATACACTTTAAGATGGCTTCAAAAAGTCTACTCCCCAGAAAGCACAATGCCATTTCAAAGAGAGATTGAGCACAATCTAATCTAAAAACACGGGCTCCTGCTCACTTTCAGCCTTTATTTTTAAGAAGTCCTACTCCTCAGCCCTGCAGTTCAACATGCGATTTAAGGCTGAAGACTGAGATCAACCCCATCTTTTCAGCAGTCTATGAAGAGGCAGCTCCTGTGCTTCCACCTCTGCCCATGGTAGAAGGCAAAGAGAAAAATGAGCACTCATCATGGGAGCACAAAGTCACACTTGCTCAAGCTACTGCTTTCGAGGAGCGTGCAAACCACAGGGCAGGCAGGCTACCTGCTCATGGTGAAAGCAGAAAGACCTGACAGGTTGGACAGAGCTTCCTTCCAAAACCATCCATAAGCTAACACAGGTCCATGGGACCTGCAAACCTTTTGCAATCCAGATACTCTAAGGGTTCGGGAGGCAGCCTGGAGTTCAAGCCCATAAAGATCTGGGCAAAATGCATCTCTTCAAGACAACCCACTGCAATCTGCATCCACCTAAATATCTCTTACCAGCTCCTGTTACTAGGTAACTTCTTCAGAAGCTCATCAATCTTCAGGTGTCTGTAAACACATCACTCCTGGTTTAAGAAAAACAAACTTGTTTTAAGTGCATTCTTGTTTTTCCCATTTTCTGCATTAATGGGTTGCTGCCTTTGAAACATGAGCACAGCAAAGCAGAAAGTTGCATCTTGACCAACGCAAAGATTAACATATGCAAGAAACTACTTTTTCTTCTTTTATTCTTCTTGCTAGTAAGTCACCATCAAAAGGCAAGCAATAAAGGAAACTAATTTCCACTAAGGAGTTCACCTGCATTGAACATCAGAACCTTGGTGTCCTAAACCTGCTACCTCTTAACCTGGGGCTGATGGACACTCCCTGGGCTTCTCAAGAACTTCTTCACCGCTTTCTCTTCGTGCTGACCACAAGTTCAGTAGCTCACACCCACCAGTTTTCTTCTACTTTAGGACAGTCTGTTGGAGATCGCACTACACTAACACAGACTGCCCAACAAACACTTCCTCCCAAAGGAATAAAAGCTTTCATGCCATACATATGCTTTTCTTTCATGCCTCCATCCCATTAAGTAAATGACAAATTCCTCTGGTATTCTGAGGTAATTTTCAAAATGCATTTTATGCATTTTCTAATCTGTCCACTTTCTGAAGCCAAATCCTGAAACAAAACCAAGGAAATTATAGGATGGCAAAGTTTAAAATTTAAAGATTTAAAGATTCTGGGATTTTTTTTTTTTCCCATAAGTTCAGATAACCAAGGGCACAGCTTAGTATCAGCAATGGAAATCTGTCAGATGCACACGCTAAAACATGCCATCCAAACATGAAGAAAAGCATATAATCCTGGAAAGCCGTGTCTTACACATTTTGCTTTTATACAGAAAATCTGCAGTCGCTAAAACTTACTCTTTCTAACTGGGTGGCATTTTACATTTCCAAATGTAATTGAGTGAACATGTTGCCATGGTTACAGTAGGATTCTGCAATAACTTTGTTGCCTTGTAATTGCTGTATATTTGTATACAAGCAGCTGAGCTTTCTTAATTCAATGCCCTCTTAACTCTTTCAGAGAGGCTGCGGAGTGACAATGGCAGCTTTTAGGCTGAAAACTCCATACAGCGGTGGTGGAAACATCAGAAACGATTAAAACTCAGTGCCGCGACAGACCGCATTATAAAAAAAAAAAAAAAAAAGAAACCTTGCCAAGAACCAGATTATTATATAAACTTCAGAGCTCCTTAGCTTTTAAAAAACACTGCTGTTAAAAAAAGTCCAATTCAGATAATTAACTCCAGGTAGCTTTTGGCAACAACTGAAAGCACTTTGATGGCAGCAAATACAGCACAAGTCCCATTTATTGACAGTACATAATACCAGTAAATCAAAATGCATTGGCAAGGAGATTATTCACTCAACAGTGAAATTCACTGTAGCACGGAGGGCCAAAATAATGCTTGCTCCATCTCTCCAGTCTCAAATTAGCACTATGAAGACAACAGAATACAGCTGTTAGAAAGAAGCACAAAATAAAGCTGCCTGGATACCCCTGTTGAGAAGAAAAGGAGAACACTGGAGAGTGCCTATACCCCGCTCCACCACCCTGAGCTACACACCCCATCCCAGATTTACACGCGATTTTCACATCCTGAATCCACCCACACCTTTCCAACACAGATCCCACTTCTTCAGAACATTTTCAGACCTGTAATCCAGTCTGGAATATCAGGCAAGCCTGTAACATGAAATCCGCTCGTAAGGCCAGAAAACAAGCGGTTGCGGTGACAAACCTAATTTATGCAAATCTTCCGAAGCAGGCTATTGACAAGCAAACACCAACCAGAAAAAAAAACACCTTCCACTATCATGAAATGCGTGCACAAAACAATTACGCAAGTGTTTTGAATAAAGGGCAGGTTTACTTGCCTTTAAATGGTCCTCAGCACTGAGCTATAATGTCAAATAATTGTTATGTAAATACGTTTGCTTGCTTAAGATGTCATGCTGCCTTCGCCATGCCACAAACACTCAAAAGATAACATTTAAGGAGCCGAGGGATTGCACAGCATCTTTCCTGATAGATTCCTGCAGCAAAACCCACACACAACCGCTCAGCAACACCTCCCTTCGCGCTCCTACGAACGCACTACAATTTATTTTTTTGCTGTTGTTGTCGTTCATTTATCGTTGCACGAACCAACACTTCACGTTTCGAGGCGGCACACGCGCTTTATTCACCACCAGCTCCCCAAAAGGTGTATTTTAGGGGGGGAAGCCGTAGCCTGTGGCCGAGGACGGAGCCCTGCCTCGGCTTCGACCTGTCATTTTCCCTTGCAGCCCGACGTTACCTCAGGACTTCCAAAAAGCGCGGGGATGCTGAGGAGAATATCCCTTCTTTTCTCCTGCTGGTTACAAAAAAAAGCCATTTTTCATGATTTCTTTTGGAGGGGGGGTGGTGTCCCGGGGCTCGGGGCGACCTCCTCGGTCCAGCCCGGGAGCCGCTGCCCCGTCAGGCAGCCCCGGCCCCGGCCCCGGCGTGAGGCGCGTTCCGGCGGGGCCGCGGGCGGGGCCGAACCCCACAGAAACTTTCCCCAAGTCTCACGTT
>VYZV01033778.1:20843-40776 GCA_013401275.1 Pandion haliaetus | reverse complement strand
AACTCTATCCCAGCCAAAACCAGGACATAAATATATATCCTATTACATTTATGCTAGCCCTATTTTGTGTAATTCTCGCATCATTCCATACCTCCCCAGCCTTTCCCAAACCTACCTGCTCCAGCATCATTCTGTAACAGACAAGTTAGAAATTTAATATTCCTATACTCACAGATTACATTAACATTTTTAATTTTGCTGTATTTGTTCAGATTTGTAGAATTTTATCTTGCTACACATGGTGCATTCAGTGTAAAAGTATGTTCCTGACCAGAACTAGAATGACCCATCTCTTTTAGTGATACATTGATTACCAGAAGTTGTAGGTGTATAAAAGTATTACAGAATAACTAATTCACTTGGTAATAGCAAAAGCCATTTTAAGAATAAAAAGTTAGTGTTACAGCCCATCACCTCTCAGTCTGAGACTACGCTCACAGAGGATCTTAGATGTCGCATTGTATCGTCAAATTGCTAGGTGCTAGGCGTTCAGTGGAAGTCACAACCCCGAATTAAGCAACAGCCTCCCTTTTCTGTGCATGAGAACTGGCATCTTAGTCTCACAAGAGCCAACGTGCTGCACAGAGCACTGCCTACACGACATGTTCACCCTGTCATTGCTGTTCCCTGTATCTACCCGTACCCGAGATAGACAGGAACTGCCTATTTTATGAATATACCAGAATAAACTAGGACTTCCCTGTGAGCTGCATTCCCAGCTCCCTAGTATTAGCAGACTTAAGTGACCACACTTGGTACCAGAAGTGAATGCACTATATTTTTACTTAAGTAGCCTTTGGTGTTTAGGTACTAAATGATAAAATGGATATTCTGTCAATGGCAGTAGTACTCACGTGTTGGAATTTAGTGCCCGAATCCCCTCTGTAACTGTACTCCCAACGTTCCGGAATAACAATCATTTATCACAGGTGAAGTAAAATTTCAGGGATAGAGACTTCTTATAAGAACTTCAAGTTAATGAGGAGAATGTACCAAAAATAAGCATTAAAACGGGAATATAGTTTTAAAGTTTACTGTAGTCCCACTGTTGCCTGATAACAACTTCACGACGTTTCAGCAATAGTATCTCTTGGAACACTGATTTCTGAAAGCCAAAAAAAATTTACCATATTATTCATTGACCAAGATACCCCTGTATTTTTCCCTTTCACACACAGCAAACATTGATTGAAAGACAAAGATTTTCTGTATGCAATATAAAGTATTTATTATTACAATATTTACAATATTACATGGTAGGTAGGCTATTAAATATTGTAGCACAACCCACCTATATTTAACATGCTTTTCTACTTGATTTTAATGAAAATAAGCCACCATTGATTATGTTAATTTACCCCAGAAGAGTCATAGAAATTAGTGGAAAACAAAATGAAGGGCTTTAAGATTATCCGTGAAGAGTTTAGTCTTCTTGGTCTTCAGAGAATGGTTAGTTACCTGTTCTGTTCAAAAAAACCCCACATTTAGGCAGCGCTAAAGAATCATAAAATCACGGAATGGTTTGGGTTGGAAGGGACCTTTAAAGACCATCTAGTCCAGCCCCTTTGCCTTGGGCACAGACATCTTTCACTAGACCAGGTTGCTCAAAGCCCCGCCCAACCTGACCTTGAACACTTTCCAGTGACGGGGCATCCACAACTTCTCTGGGCAACCCGGTCCAGTGTATCACCAACCCTCATTGTAAAAAATTCCTTCCTCGTGTCCAATCTAAACCTACCCTCTTTCAGTTTAAAACCATTGCCCCTTGTTCTGTCACTACAGGCCCTAGTAAAAAGTCTCTCTCCATCTTTCTTGTAGACCCCCTTTAAGTACCTAAAGGCTGCAATAAGGTCTACCGGGAGCCTTCTCTTCCCCAGGCTGAACAACCCCAGCTCTCTCAGCCTTTCTTCATAGGAGAGGTGTTCCAGCCCTCAGACTATTTTCTCGGCCCTCCTCTGGACCTGCCCTAACAGGTCCATGTCTTTCTTGTACTGACGACCCCAGAGCTGGACGCAGTGCTCCAGGTGGGGTCTCACCAGAGCGGAGCAGAGGGGCAGAATCCCCTCCCTCGACCTGATGGCCACGCTTCTTTTGATGCAGCCCAGGATACGCTTGGCTTTTAGGCTGCAAGCGCACATTGCCGGCTCATATGCAATTTTTCATCCACCATTATCCCAAGTCCTTCTCCACGGGGCTGCTCTCAACCCCTTCATCCCCCACCTGTATCGATACCGGGGGTTGCCCCAACCCAGGTGCAGGACCTTGCACTTGGCCTTGTGCAGCCTCACGAGGTTCACACAGGCCCTGAATATGTCTGAGTACGTCTAAAGGCCCTGAATATACTGAATACGTCTAAATACATTCAAGTATCACCATATTGCAGTTTTCTGTAATTTTTTTGCAATAATTCAAATGAGGAATATGAACTGACAGCAGTCATTGTTCTCACAATATGGGAGCAAATAGTGCTGTGCCCTTGTCTGGGAAGACTGGAAGGCAAAGGGATTAGATTGTCTTTCCTGTTGGTTTGTCCAGAAGAAAGCAGTACCTTGTTCCATACAATGAATAAAGCATTTCCCTTCAGCTGGGGTAACTGTCAAATGCCTGTTACATTTTGCTCTCACCTCCTGTTACTGGCTTGGTTAGGGGACTGATAAGATGAGCTGTACCTCACCTGGTTAGATCACTTCCATATTCACTGCTCATGTTGTTGGGAGGATTTTGATATTGGAAGACTCTGCAGTGCAGATTTACATATGGTTCCATAGGCCTGGGAGTAACTGCCCATTGATGCTTTTGGATCACCAGCAGCTCCCACATTTGCAGTAATCTGGAACATCTTTTTACCGGACTTCAGAAGGGGATGAACATCTTTGCTGTGAAACTGAGTATTTCTTGGATTCTGTGTGAGAAAGGAAAGCCAAGATAGTTAGTAACCTGTAATCATCTTTCTAAAATACAAATAAGGAACACAGATTGTGCTTCAGCTGAGGAGCAGGACAGATCACGAATGTTACATGAATAATAAAAAAACAGACTGTTCGGTAAGATCAAGAATAGGATGGTGAGAATGATGTGAGGGAGAAGGGTTTAAGAATGGGTGTATTGAGAATGAACTAGTGGCACCGGAGCAAGATACAACAAACTAATCCTGCACTGGAGCAAAAGTCGAAAGGCCTGTTTGGCTAGTATCTTGTTTCCAATAGTAGTGAATACTTTAAATATATGTACAAAAGACAGATCATCATCACCATTCCCCAGTATATCCTTCTGGCTTCTGCCAATCAAATGGCTTGGTGACTTTCTGAGTTGGAAGCTGCATACGGATACTGTGTTTATCAGCCGCTGTGGAGAACAGTTATTAATACATTACAATACATTTGAATCTGCAGTTCAAGAGGAGAGCTGTTTCACTGCAGCTTATGCTTTGTGAACCTCTACAGTTAACTGAAAGGCAGGAGTTTCCACTCACTATTATGGCACTGGCTGCTGTCACCCCAGCCATTATAGGAGTCTTTCCTGGTCAAGTGGCTGAGAACAAGAATGTAATGAACTTGGTAGGATATTGAAAATGAACACAGACTGAATGCAGAGCAAACTGGAATGCCAGGACTTTTCAGCTCCTGCTGAGGCTGAATGAGAAAGATGGAAAAGTTGGCATTCACTGAACATGAGATCAGCCACAATGTTGATGACCTTCTACCACCACAATATCCTATCTCTGACACTAGTCAGTATTAGCCTCTCAGGGAACAAATACAAAGCACAGGGCATGTGTAGGGTGATCTTCTCCCTATTATGCTCTTCCAGTAACAGGAAGTTGGTCACAATTACCTAAAGATTCTTCAAAGTGCATTGTTCATATGTACATCCGCACATGCAGCAACCTCCACAATCTCTTATTGTGGAATAAAGGGTATCACACTTGTGGAACAAATGGTTCCTCTCACTCTCAAAACATTTTGAATGGGATTCCAAAGCAGAGGGGCGGAAAGATGGGTTGCAAGTGTGCATGTGGACATACTTGGAAGTTACTGGCAATCATGTCTCCTTTTAGCAGTTATTCATATGTATTTTTTTATCAATCACAACAGTANNNATTTTTTTATCAATCACAACAGTAAGAAGAGATCCAGTAGGAACAAACTTGACTCTTAACAATGTCTGCAGCTTGTTTCTAGCTTGAAATGGTTCAGATCCTCCAGAGCTGTGTTCAAAGAAATACTTTGCTTTAAGGTAAATGTGATATTGCATGCTGACACAAAGCAGGTGATCCTACCCAACTGATCTTTGATAGTGGTGTCTGTGAGAAATCCCTTCATACAACTGTGCTCGGCATACATTTTGAGTGGTTTGGAGCTCCAGCACATAGACACTCAAGTATTCTTCTGTGCGGATGTGACAAAGTCCCATGACAAACAAGTCAATCTTTAGTGTCAAAAAAAAAAAGGACATCTGTGGCGCCTCCTTCCATATTCTTCCTCTGCCATAAGCTTCCTCTGATCTAGCTCAGGAAAAAGAAAAAGCAGGGGCAAGGAGGTCATTTAAGAACCCAGTGAGGATAAGAACTTTTTCAAGGAAGCATGGCCAAGACCAGGGAAGAGGGACTAGCAGAGAGGACAGGACTGAAGCCTTCACTGTTCAGCAACAGCAATCCATTAGGTTGATCCCAGAGGTAATATGAATTCTCCAGCAAAGTTTGAGACTGTTGAGATATTCCAATCTGGTTAAAAAAGAATTTTGCTACCTAACACACTTTGGACAGGACAAGCCATCACTGAAGATAATGTAAAAGCAACTGATCTGTGATTCTCAAAGTCAAAGGGAGTTTTTGGTGTTGCTGACAATCTGAACAATATGATAATCTGAAATGGTGTTCAAATCCTCACTTATCTGAAGTGATAAAATTGAAAGTAGAATGTAGTCCAAAATTAGCCTGTCCTCTAGGAAAAGTGCAGTGGAAAAAAAGTCATGTATCTCAGCACATCTCAAAGACATTGCATTAAAAACTCAAGATGGGAAAAAGAAGTAGAGGCAGAGAATCTGCAGAGATATTTCTACTTTTCTTTTTGATTACAGTTAGCTGACATATATGATCCATTACAATTAATCTTTGTGAAAAAAATACTGCTAATGAGGCAGAGACCGAGATTTACAAAAGGACTGTGTTACTTCATGTTCTCTGAAACACCTAATTCCCGTCATTAGATTCAACAGTCATTCACAGAATTCCTGCATAATCCTATAGGCAGCAAAATACTCTTGCTCCTCAAGTCACAGGTGATAGGGTTTTTTGAAAGACTTGGATTAGACTTAAAACTCCAGGAGAAAGTTAGTGTTTATAAATCGAGACTAGCTGAAGATCAGCATTACGTATGCTGGAGATGTAAGGTTTAAGCCACAACTGTGCCCTTGGCATTTCCTGGTGACTGCTATTAGATGGTCTTCCTCTCAACACTCTGCCTCATGCACGGAACTCAACTCAGGGTCATAAACTTCATTAGTGGACAAAACACCTGAAGTGTGGGTATTACAACACTGAAGACTGCAATACGCAAATTCCTATATGAATCTACCCCATATTGGAGGCAAGTTATGTCTAGCTATTTCCCTCAGTAGCAGAAACTCTTCAGTAAGCACACTCTTCAGCTCTCTAGTAGAGAATACTCTATATAACATACTCTATAATCATACTCTATACAAGCCCAACTGCCTTATCAAACTAGGTTACTGGTACCATTTGACTGACACTACATACAAGCAATTAAATTGCAGTGTATATCTTTGTCACAAGTAATTTTAACTAGTAAAAATGTATTAATTTAGTCGCTCACAGAGCAATATGTCTTGCCTCTGGTTTAAGTATCTTTACAAAGTTGCAAATTAAGATATTTTGTGTCTATATCATTTTGGTCCATGAAAAGTTCAGGTTTTTTATTTTTTTTGTAGAACGGCTACTCACATTATAAAGGTTCTGTACACTTGTAGGAGGTAGCTGAGCATTTGCATTTGCATTTGCCCATGTGATTTGTCTCCCCAGTTTCCTGTTGTTGGAGATTGTGGCCTGTTGAGAAGGTGGTGCAGAACAGTTCCTGATCACAGCACCAGAATTTGCATTACCTGCAGAAGAAAAAACATGAGAGAAAGGACGAAAATCATGAGGACAGAGAACACACTGACTGACGCAGGGATAGAACATAAAAACTGAGTCAGCCCCTACCACCTCACTTCATCTCACAAACAGAACAAAAATATTCAGAGTAAAATTAGAATGTACTAGCAAACAAAACCAGTTCAAAAGGGCATCGGAAAAGATAATAGCGGTACAGAAGCAAAGAGAAAACAGAAAGGAACAGAGAGTCAAGACTGAGGCAGGAAAGAGGCAAAGAGAATGTCGTACACTCAGAACTCATTCAACAGTTCTTATGTGATTTTCCTTCCACACTTTCACCCTCCCATTTTGCCATGTAAATTCCCCTTATTTCTTTTTCCCCAATCTCTTTTCTTCTGTCTTCCCCATAATAATGCCTCATGGTGGATCACATCCCACTGTAGGAGGGCAGTACCTACATTGAACAGCAGTGTGTGTTATGGGATTGTATATCACACTGATCTTTGATCTCTGACATAAAGTTCTTGCTAAATCTTCACTCTGGCTGGATACTTCTGGCTGGACACTAGTTGTAGTTCCAGCATGCACATCTGAAGATTTTAGAAGAGGTGGTGTTGGTACTCTCTGGCCTTTCCTGGTAGGTAAAGTCACAGAACAGGAATTGGGAAGAAGTGGCCTGGATTCAGACTGACTTGGTTGAATATTTTCTCTCCGCACTTGCTCCTTTCGATGGCTATTTAATTTCTTTTCAAGGATCATCTACAGAAAGGAGAAGTTGGTTAGACTTAACACAGCTACACAGCAGAGTAGAGGAACAAAACATAGAAACAAAGAGAAAGACTTACAATTAACTTCAATTTATTTCACAGGATAGGTAACAAGTATAATTTTAAAATTAATTTAGCGTTGGAAAGAAGATAAAAATAATATTCTCAGTGGAAAGAAAGAATAGGCTGAAGCATTAAGAAAAAGTATTGGGTGAACAGGCAATTTCAATATATCCTGAGGGAGAACACTACTAAATAAAATGGGCATTAGCCTTGGAAAAGACAGAATCTGTATGCCCAAAAGGTTAACACTATGTTCTTTCTTACCAACCCCTTCTAGGACTTTGCGAAGCTGATTTTTTTAGTGGTCAAAGCAACTTTCATTCCGGTTAGTTCATAATTTCTCACATACCTCTACACGCTATTATCTAGCGATAGAATCCTTGCCAAGGTTTTAGGTCTTGGTGCAGACATTCTGCTGTCAACTTCCTGTAATCACGGTCGTCCCAAATTTGACACCCGATCAATAAGATTATTCAAAACTATCCTCTTGTTTCTTAATCTCACACATATATTATCTGTGACCAATCTATTGACATTTAGAATATCTTTTCTACCCATGCTTAGTATTCACTTTACTAATTCATCTGCTCATGACTCGTAACACTCTAACACAGTAGAGTTAATTAGTTTCCTTCTATTACAGACCTTAAAAGAAATTTTAAGTAGGTTCAACTTATTAAATTCAATCTTATTTTTTTCTGTCTTCAATTTTAATTGCTGTTAATAGAAGCAATAACACTTCATCTCTCTCTAGGAAGGTGGACATGCTTATCAGTCTTTCTCAGTCTTGGATTTTCTGATCTCAGCTTCCTTTTCAGTCTTCTCTTCCCACTGTCATTCTTTCCAATGCCTCTTTTGCTACATTTACATTCCAACTCCTGCTCTTCTCACCATCTTCCAGTTCCTTTGCCTCATAACATGGCATTTACGTAATTTCTTTCACTGTAAAAAGGGGAAAAAACCCCCCAAAACTAAGCCAAAACCAATTTCTCCTTCTGAAGGCTTGAATTACTTCCACTTTTGCTGCTCCTCATATTTCATTGTTAGAGCATTCACTCTGGCTATCCTCCCCCTACTGCCTCACAACACCATCCAGATCAGTTCAGTGTCCCTCATATTTAGTTCTGATTTGTGTTTATCAACATGTTCTAAAGAACACTTCTTTAACTTCTTTAGACATTATTCAAATGTTCATAGAATGGTTTGGGTTGGAAGGGACCTTTAAAGACCATCTAGTCCAGCCCCTTTGCCTTGGGCACAGACATCTTTCACTAGACCAGGTTGCTCAAAGCCCCGCCCAACCTGACCTTGAACACTTTCCAGTGACGGGGCATCCACAACTTCTCTGGGCAACCCGGTCCAGTGTATCACCAACCCTCATTGTAAAAAATTCCTTCCTCGTGTCCAATCTAAACCTACCCTCTTCCAGTTTAAAATCATTGCCCCTTGTTCTGTCACTACAGGCCCTAGTAAAAAGTCTCTCTCCATCTTTCTTGTAGACCCCCTTTAAGTACCTAAAGGCTGCAATAAGGTCTACCGGGAGCCTTCTCTTCCCCAGGCTGAACAACCCCAGCTCTCTCAGCCTTTCTTCATAGGAGAGGTGTTCCAGCCCTCAGACTATTTTCTCGGCCCTCCTCTGGACCTGCCCTAACAGGTCCATGTCTTTCTTGTACTGACGACCCCAGAGCTGGACGCAGTGCTCCAGGTGGGGTCTCACCAGAGCGGAGCAGAGGGGCAGAATCCCCTCCCTCGACCTGATGGCCACGCTTCTTTTGATGCAGCCCAGGATACGCTTGGCTTTTAGGCTGCAAGCGCACATTGCCGGCTCATATGCAATTTTTCATCCACCATTATCCCAAGTCCTTCTCCACGGGGCTGCTCTCAACCCCTTCATCCCCCACCTGTATTGATACCGGGGGTTGCCCCAACCCAGGTGCAGGACCTTGCACTTGGCCTTGTGCAGCCTCACGAGGTTCACATGGGCCCACTTCTCGAGCTTGTGCAGGTCCCTCTGAATGGCATCCTGTCCCTCAGGCACGTCAACCGCACCACGCAGCTTGACATCATCTGCAAATTTGCTGAGGGTGTACTTGATCCCACTGTCTACAGGGAAAGTACAGCTTTTAATTTTCCTCTTGATCTTACTGCATATACCAAATGGCATCAAAAGTACTTTCCTTTTCCCCATACAACTAAAGATTTTTGCATCAGCTTTTTTTTATTTATTTGCTTGATTATCGCACCATTTCCTGATTTTTCAAGTACTACTATTTCCCCACATTAATGCATTCAAAACATGGCTCCTAAAACATCACTGTCCTTTATTATTAGCACATCAGCTACATTGATCCTTCACTTGCTCTTCCTCCTCTGTTAATTAATTATTCTGAAATCTGATAGTTCTGTGTATGTGGTGCAGCATGGAATGGCATTTGACTATGCTCCAGCAAAAAAAGTCAGTCTGTTAGATTATGTGATAACAGCTTGTCTGCACACCCACAATGGAGCTCAGAAAGACAATGGCAGGATGGGGAGCCCAAACAATACTCTGCTGAGCTGCTGAGCTACTCCCTGGCCCATCCACAGAAGCCATCAACCCATCAAAGGCCTGTCTGCACAGGCTGAGAGGAGAACAGGGCGGCACCGTGGCAGGTGGGAACCCAAATCAAGGGGTTCTCAACACCTTGTCTGGGCCCCTGCCAAGGCTGTCCCAGCAAAGCCATCAGCCCCATTGTCCAGGCATGAAACTCATCACAATGAGTCATCCGGATTTCTCTGGATCACCTTCTGGAGTAAGGGTGGCAGGGTATGGGGGGGTGGAGGTTACTGCCTAGGGGTTGGACACATTATGGGATGCAGGGGAAAGCCATTTGGGATCACACAGGACTTATGGGATGTTTAGGGTAGGAAGCAAAAGCAGGAAGAGAGGGCTGTAGGTGATTTGGGAGGAATGAGTGTGGGAAGTAGGGATAAGAGGTACAAAACCAGCCAGTTGTGTGTAAATAGCTGGCTGGTTAATAAGCTTGCCTGGCCATGCCCTGCACCTGATCAATGCATTTTGCTCTACCTTCTTAAATTCCTTTCTCTTTCCTGGAAGAGAGGCTCTCTATTCTGTCTGCGTGTGTGTATGCAGGTGTGAGTGCCAGCAACTGGAGTCAGATCACAGGTCAGAGGGCCCGTGTATCCATGGTGCCAGCAACTGAAGAGAGTGCAGGTGTGCGAGTGAGTGTATGATCACTAGCAAAGATCAAGTTGCCTGGGAACAAGGGGGTGAGCAGGTCTCTAAGGACCAGCTCTGGGTGTGAGAGCACCTGTGTATCTCTAGGGGTGAGAACACTAGGGGCAGGGGGACAGAGGTCGGTTAAGGGACCTGGAAAGTCCTGGCCAGCTGTTTGCCTGCACGGTCTGTACCAGCAGCTGGAATAGGACTGCAGCCGTCGGGGCTTGTATATCCAAGAGCCAGCAGCTGAGGAGACTGGGATTCAGGGGCCAGCTACTGAGCAGACTGAGTGTCTGAGACCAGCTGCTGCAGGGATCCACCTTGTGCATATGTGTATATATTCTCACAAGTGCAGTTCCATCTTGCTCGGCCAGAGAAGGGAGCAGGATGAGGCTGTTGGTGCTGTCTATGTTTGTGTGAGTGCTCTGAGTGCCCGTCTGTGAACCACGTGGCCCCAGCCCTGTATATATGTATATACGTTGTGTGTATATGTTTTCTGTATGCATGTGTCTACTGAGAATACACTTTCAGCCTTGCTGCTGGCTGGACCTGGGGACACAGAGTGGCAGCTGCCTCAGCTCTCTTGGGCTGTTGGATCCAGCATAATACATTTTCCTCTAACACAGTCTTTTCTCAGACATCATGCTTTTCTTTTCCCAGTGGAAACCTAGATTTAAAGACCTCTCAAAAATTATGACAGTATGGAACTGAGTGGTAAGAAACACCAAGACGTAACTGTAAGCATGTATGGAAAGCCTATGGGAATGCAAATAGAAGAAAATGCCAGAATTCATTAAGTGTGTGCAAGAATGGCAGGTTACCTGGAGGATTAGGATTTTGGAAAATAGGATAAGAGAAAGTACCTCATATAATTTATTTCGATATTCTGCCACAGACAGCTGGATATCATCGCCTAAAGGAAGAATCACATCATAATCCAGAGAGGGCTCCCTGGCAGGACAGTGAAACCTAAGATGATGATAACACATAATGTAATTCACTAAGACTAAGAACAGCACCACAGATTAATACAATGTTAAAAAGGATTGTTAAATCGTCTAGTGTGACCTCTAGTGTAAGTAGCATTAGAGAAAATCAAGAATTAGCTTTGTATTTTTTTTTTTCTATTATGCATATAAAGAAAACTTGTGCCAAGAGAAAGTCTGTAACATCTCAGAAGACATCAGGGAAAACTGCACATTGGTATTACTCTCACCTTTTCACATAAGGATGCTGCAGAGCCTCCTCTGCTGTGAGTCGTTTATCAGGGTTAAATACTAAAAGTTTCTTCAGAAGATCCAAGGCAGGCAATGGAGTAGAGGATGGTAAAATCTCCTCAAATGTTACTCGCTGCCTAGAAGTCAGAAAACAATTATATAAGCTCCCAGTGTTTAATTTACAGTGAAGGCATGACTTACAGTTCTGGGAATCACAGAAAGGTGACACCTGACTCCTTTTGAGCATTCACTCACAAATAGTGTGTCATAATCCTGGAACACTCTAAAGTATAGGCCTGTGAGTACGTTAAAGCCTTCTACCCCTTTGATTAGGTTTGAAAGCCTCCCTCCTTGCACTAGGAACCTACATGAAGTGCCTAACTTGCAAGTCTAGTCTTTCTCTTGTTTCAGTGGAAAGAGTGAGAGATATCAGATGGTATCAGACACAGGGGAATAATGAGTCCTCTGGACAACAAGTCCTTCTTTTGTTCTTTTGACAGTGCAGGAAGCCCAAACTCGTAACTTGGATGTTTCAGTGGAACTGTTAAAAGATCCCATGAATCCAGGCCTGAGACCACAGAAATATATTTCTGTATAATTTGCAATGAGAAGATGAAGTTTAAAAATCTGTTTCTGCATTTTGAAATCCTAAAGATAATTATTAACATAAGGAACATGAGAATATCTAATACATTTGAAAAATCAGTTTTAAAACATGATTCTTACTCATATTTTAAATAATTTTGTTACTCCACGACAACATTCTTTTAGTTTAGAAAAATGATCCATCACTGAACATAGCATTTGGACTCAGTGGCTCAGAAAAAAGTCTTTTTAGTTTTGAAGACTAAGATTTCACTTACTCTTTTACCTAGCTGGAGCCATCTATCAGAACTTAACCACTTGACTTTCACATTTTTTGAGGGGGTGTTATGGGTTTACCTGAAACCACGACAGGGGGGGAAAAAGAAAAAGAAAAAAAGAGAACATAACATTCAAAGAGTAGGGCTGTCAAATAAAAGTGCATTTCAGCCAGGAATGCATGGAGAGTTCCAGCTGCTGCCTCTCACTACTCAGAGAAGGGTTATAGAAATGAGAGAGCTCTTCTCAGAGGTGCTGTGGTGGGTTGACTCCCACTGGCAGCTAAGCCCCCACCCCCTGCTGCTTTTTGACATGCGGCAACCCTACAACAGAGGGATTCACTAAGAGGCTGGCTGGGCAAGCTAGACAGCTGTTTAATTCTTTCTGTATCCATAGCAGCTACACCAGAAGTCCACTGGTACCCTTTTGGGTCCCTGAAGTAGCCTCTCCTGACGTAGTCCATGCCAAGGATGCACAGAGCTGCCAAGTCAGTCACAATAGGATGCTTTTGCCACTTTTTGCTTGTTACGGTCACTTCAGCCTCCAACACAGGTAACTGCTGGGATCATCCTGTCACTCCAGAAATCCAGGTGGGTTCCATCCCCTTGTATCCTGATGGCATTAAGGTCACTGTGCACTGGTGTCCAGCAGAGCCTTATACTCCTGTGGGTCCGATGTGCCAGACTATTGAATCCATACAGTCCAATAAACCCGGTTATGTCTTTCCTCTGCCTGGCTGGAGGCATGGCCCCTCTATTTGTGGGCAGAGCATTCATTACCCGACTCCTGTAATTGCAAACCAGGATCAGAAGCAGGATCAGTCCTTCCACTACGTCTGGGGAATTGCTCAACAGCAATTGGAGCAGTTGTCTTTCTGAATGGACCCTTTTTGGCTGCCGTTTTTCCTTACAATTCACATACACAAGTTTCTAGGCTTGAGATAGATGCACTGTCCCACTTCCTCATGTCCTTCCCATTATCATGCAGGTAGAACCACAGGGTGGCGTGCATGGTTCCCTTTCCTTAGAGCAGAGAGAGTCTGACTCCATGTGACACTCTTGCTAGCTAAGATGCCAACCTGTACGGGTAAGGAGGAAAACATAACTCTCTTTGAATTTTCTGGAACTTTTGGGGCAGTTTTTCTACAGCTGAGATACAGGACCATAGGGTTGGGGAGGTAGAGAGATTCTCTTTGTATTGCCAGAGCTGGCCAGCCAGTCTGTCCACAGTAGGTGCCTCAAAGTCTGTAAAATTATTGTCAGGGTGCTGACATACAATGTTGGTGTGCTCTGTACAAACTTTTGACCGTGTGCTCTGGACTTCACCCGGATCTATGGAGCTCTGGTTATCGCCCAGGTTGCTGTAGATCACCTCCACCACCAATTCCCTAATGCTGGATATCTCCCTCAACGGTGATCCACTTGCCTCAGTAGTTTGTAAGATCTTTCTTGAGGGGATACCTTGCCTTCACGCTTGACAGAAGTCACCTCCAGAAGCTGCAGATCGTTGCTCCTTTTCCGATCCGTTCACCGGTTCCCCAGTCCTTAGCAAGAGATACCAGTTGCTGGGCTTTCTTACCCTCTAATCCCTGACTCAGCACTGGCCCCAGTATCCTAGCATCAGAGTAACCAAGTGATAATTCGCTCACCTAGATGACAGCTGTAATCTTTCCACATATCTTGCGGCTTGTTCAGGCAAAGGGACTGGCTGGTTTCTACACTTATTCATGATTTCTGTTTCTTCCCCATCTTGTCCTTGTGGCTGCTCTACTGCAGAACTGGTTGCATCTTCTGATTCTTCCTCCTGCTCCCTCTTAGAAGCTTCTTCCTCTCTTCAAACCAAGTTGACTTCCTCTCCCATTGTTTAGGAGTAACTGTTATCCTCGAGGGTTGGGTCTCTGACTTATCCACAGTGTCCATTTGTATCTCCTCAGATCCAGAGACCCTTTCATCCCGCTGAGGTAGGTGTAGGCCAGGCCCCAGCACAGTGTGAGAAGTTGTGTCTCTTTGACATAGACAAGGCATCCTTTCTTCAAGTGTTTTGTGACTTCAACAGGACACCACGCTTATTCAGGTGTGAAGTCTCACACCACTGGACGTCAAAATTGCTCTAGGTACCTGCCCAAATTCTCCTACTCAGCTTGTGACCCATGACCCGACTACCTCAGGGCACATCCCTGCGTGACATTCACAAATAGTTGGTTATCCTTAGGAAAAGCCAGAATCAGAATCTTGACATATACCAATATGAGCATTCTAGTTACCCAAGGATGTTCAAGAAAATGAAAAGCTGTTGTAACAAGGCAGAAAAAAAATACCCCAGGAGAGAAGAAGGGGAAGGTGCCATTCTTCATTTCCTGTACAAATTGCCTCTTGAATGAGAAGAGAAGAAATTGTTAATTTTCTCCATGGGATGGTTCCCAAAGTACTGGGACAGAACCAATGCAGGGCCTAAATACCAGATGAGGCTCAAGGCCAGTGCTTTTATCATAACTCCCAGGCAAAACACAAAAAAGTGCTAAACAGCGCAACAAACTGCAAAAGATGAAAGCAGCCATTAGCAAGCCCTCAAATTTGATGTACAGCAAGAGAGGCAGCATGCCATGGAGCATAAACCAGTATCAAGAACAAATACATCAATATTATGACCAACAACAGCTAAACAGGTGTAACCTATAAATTCCTGTCTAGTACAATCCAATCAACTATATTAAGGTGTCAAAGCCCTTTGGCCCCATGTTGGATGCCAAACATGACTCTGGTGGGTTGACCGTGACTGACAGCCAAGACCCCATCCAGTCACTCACTCTCTCCCCCTCAGTAGCCTGAGGGAGAGAATCGGAAGGGCAAAAGCAAGAAAACCTCATGGGTCAAGATAAAGACAGTTCAATAAGTGGAGGGAAAAATGAAAAAAAAAAAACCCCAAGTTGTGCAGAAGCAATCACCACCAGCAGACCAATACTCAGCCAGTTTCCAAGCAATAGCTACTTCGGAGAAATTCCTCCCCACCCATTTTATTGCTGAGCATGACACTATATTGTATGGAATATCTCCTTGGTCAGAAGGGTCACCTGTCCCAGCTGTGTCCCCTCCCAGTCTCTTGCCAACCCTTAGCCTACTCGCTGTGAGGGCGGAGTGAGAAACAGAGATGGCCTTGATGGCTGCTGTGCAAGCATTGTTAAGAAACAGCTGAAACACTGCTGTGTTATCAACACCGTTTTGGTCACAAATATAAAACACAGCAGCATACAAGCTGCTGTGAAAGAAATTAACTCGATTCCAACCAAACCCAGTACAGGTGCACAGCAAAAGGACGAGAAGCAACATTCCCAAGTGCATCAAGGGAAATTCCTATGGGATACTGTGACCATCCACTTCCACCCGACGAGGTCAAACACACATGCCACACTGACAGTTGAATCAGCAGGGACAAAAGGGTCTCCGTTCCTAAGCTACCTGGCATAGACTGATACAGGAATCCTGGCATCTCTGAATGAAGGCGAATAACGTTCCAGGATGCCAACTGAAGAAGTCAGCAAAAGTCAGCATAAGGCATATACTGTTCATGTGAACAGCAAGAGACCTGCTAGAGCTTATGGTTTGAGCCACCCTAACCTAAACCTATAAAAACCTATCAGTAAACACTCAGAGAACTCGTACCACACATAGCTGGGCTATGCGTATTGCAGACTCCCCAGTGAGAAGGGATGCCGACTAGTATCATAGCAGATACAAGTGGAGAATACTTAAGAGACTGGTGAGTAATTCACTGTGGCCGTAAGATAGTGTACAAACATTAAGTTTACTAATGTTTACTCATAAGGTATGCAATAAATTATGTAGTAGTCTGTGTACATAACTGGAGGATCCAAAAGAACCTTAGATAGATACAAGGAAGAAAAAAAAAAAAAAAGTCACGATGAGAGTCATTAAGCAGCTGGATTGACGCTGTCAGCCTGAATAGATTCAGGCTTTCCATGTGTGAACCAATGTCATCAGATACCCAAATGACTCAGGATAGGAAAATATTCTAATTTTGAGAAAGTACACATGACAATAGTTCAGAATGTAGGCCCAAACTCTTTTTTTTTTTTTTGTTATTCCCAGATTATGTAATTGGTCTTCTCATCTTTTTTAAACTTTACATCCCTTCCCTAGAGGTAGGTGGATCTACAGAGAGCAGAAATAATTTCTACCAGTGAACACTGGAAGGTGAACTTCAGGGGAACTTTTTGTCAACGTCATACAGTAAGACTGTTGACTTCTGAGACACATCGAACATTCAAGGCTTACCGGGAACTCATGCGGTTAATAACTGAGGCCCTGTAATCTGATTGTATAGCCAAAATATCTGCAATAATGAAAAGATACTGTTAATGCCAAGATTAGGATTACCAGAGCTACACAGTTTATGAAGGAAAGCAAATATTTGATATTAACATAGGAAATTATGCTAATAAAACTCAATGGGAGAGCCTACGGAAGGGGGATGGAATATTTACTTAGAAATTTTCTAAGCTGATTTTCTCAGTTCCTATTCATTCTATCATAAATGTCATAAACTTGCATTCTTATACCCACATACACAGAAGCTCCAAGATATCTGAGGCCAAATGATCTGGCAAGGATCACTTGTGTGGGACACAGAGAACAAGGGATACCAGCTATTGATTTCCTCATCACATCCGCTGGGGTTCTTTTTGATTGGTGATGATGAACTGTTTTCTGAACTTATCTGTCATACTCTCAAAGAGGAGTCAACAGTTGCTATGGAATGGTTTTTGCTTCAGAATCTTGCTTCTTTGGTCCCCATAAATCCTAGGCAAAGTTGCTGCTCATAGGTTGGTTTTCCTTGTTTGCAATAAAGTTTTGAACAAGTGTCTGTTTTCACTTGTTTGGCTAAAAGAAAAAGAAATTGTGCCTGTGATATGCTGCAACCTTGCAGCCACCGTCCTGTGGTAAGGATCTAGGACCTTCTGCTACTGAGTAATTTTTCCTGTGGTCTTGTCTTAGAGTGCAGACCTTCTGGTTATGACATTATCAACACATTCCTCAATTGTATTGCTGAGAATGGAATAGCATTTTTTGTTATTATTGCTGGCTGTTCTTCTAACTCCTGTTTTGGTGTTTTCACACACACGTTTCCGTTCATATTTCATTCACAGTGACCAAATCTCTAATAAAAACTATAAATAACTTTAAGCTTGAGTGGAATTCTCCAAAACTGTGATGTCCTTAAACTGAAGGTAGTTACGTTTCTAAAAACTATTTGCTAGCTCAGTTAGAACATTGAATATTGTAAAACATAGAACATATGTTAGAACATAGAATATTGTAAAAGTTTATAAAGTGTATGGGCTGTTAGACTGGAACTCACAGAAGGCAATAATAATCATCATCATCATCCCCCCTTTTGGATTTAACATATTTCTACTCCAGCTTTCTCTTCCATGTTTAGATTTCCAGACCAAAAAGTCCAATTCACCTTTACTATGCAAATCCCACTGAAGTATTAAACTTCTGTTTTAAACTGTCATCCTCTTATAAATCTCAAAAATGTTTTGAAGGCCTGGTTCTTGTTTCTCATCTAATCAAGTATGGGCTTATTTTCCTCTAACACTAACATTTCACAATTAAGTCTTTAATTTCCTTGGAAAGATGTCAGAATGACTCACAAGAGAAACCTTCTTCCCTGATCCAGCTGGGCTGCTTTCTTTCACTCTTTTAATCTCTTCTCTAAATACCTTTTCCTGTAGAAGAGTCCTACCTTCTGGGGATGGGGCAGGAATGACCCTCAAGATCTGCTCTATTTGATTCACTGTTGATGTTCCAGGAAAAAGAGGTTTTCCAAGTAGCAGCTCTCCCAGAATACAGCCAATGCTCCACATGTCTACACCTTTAGTGTAACTACAAAAAAGAATAGAACAGTTAGGACTAAATCAGTCGAATATCTTTCTGTACCTGGTATTTACATCATCTACATTAGCTTATTTTGCTAGAAAAACAAGCTTGATGACTCCTTGAATACAAATGCTCATAGGTTATAATTATAAAGCGAACGGGATTGGGAATCATGAAACTGGCAATCTCCTTTCAAAACAGAAGGGAGATTTATCCTACTAGAAGTCTATTCTAGGAAACCATAAAAGGAAATATATTAAAGATAAATGCCAGGACAAGGTAATATATACTTTTCATATGACCAACAGTGAAGATAAAAGTTGCTGTTTGGAAACAGCTGACTTTTCAGGGCGTAATGTATCTAGAAAGTAGTTACGATTACTTAACCAAAATAAATGCCAAACAACTGGTAAATGACAGTTTGCAAAACATCCACATTTCAAATTTGGGATACGAACCCAACCTATATTTATTTTCTTTTCTGATCAATAAGATTTTGTATATTTAAGTGAAAAAAAGGACTAAGCCTGACCAACAGGCAGCTGATTTAAAATCTGATTACAGAGTATTTTCTGAAGGTCTATCAAGAAACTCTCCTTAAACTTGGAGAAGAGGACTAAGGTACTCAACCAAATTTTGTAAAGATGCAGATTTAAGGGGAGAAAGAACAGGTCTAGTGGGAGAAAGGATGACAAACAGATGAGCTGTTAATGTATGCAAATGGACAATCTAAGAAGCCAGGAAGGAAATGTACTTGCAATGAGAGATTTTTATGTTGCAGAACTGAAGTTTAAATGCATATTGAGAAAATGGACTGCTGACATGACATTGCATCTGAAGACATCTAAAATGAAAAGATTTAAGACTTTTAGACAATAAATTTTCCCAGTGGTGAAGAAATCATAGAATCCCATCCCTTCACTCATATTAAGCAGTTACCTCCGAGAGGAAAGTAAGATCTCGGGGGCTCGGTACCAGCGTGTTGCCACATATTCCGTTAGAGCAGGGTTGCCTTGGTCCTCATTCATCTGACATAAAGAACGGGCCAGCCCAAAATCACAAAGTTTAACAAAGCAGTCTGCGTCCAGCAAGATATTTGAAGGCTGAATTGAAAAAAGGAAAGTTAATAAGCTTTTTAATCTCTGAATGGCAGAAGATTATTATGAAGGTTCTTTTACTAGTCTCCCTTTTCATATTTTTCAATTTAGTGTTTAACAGAAATGTAGTGTTTAACAGAAAACTTGAGTGAAGGATAAAGACCATGACTGAAATATACCTTCTGATCTCTGTGAATAACATTTCCTGAGTGGATGAATTTAGTTGCCTTCAGGAGTTGGTAGAGAATGTAACACTTGTGGATATCTTTCAGCAAATTCCCCTTCTTAATCACAGCATGTAAATCTGTCTCTGTAATATATTACATCAGTAATATATTTACATCAGTAAAGGATTACCAAGTTGTGAATATAAGTTCCTCAAAGCAAGGCCAGAATAGACCATTGTCGAAACTGTAATCTTTCAAGAGCATTCTCAACAGAAGTTAAACACTGTAATTACTAATAGTACTGCAATCTCTCTATATTATCAATTTGACTTGCAGCTCATGCTACAGTTACTGTTCTATTATTGCATACTTTTGTTATAATAAAGTTGCATATAGTCTCTTCCACATGCAACTCTTCTGTCTCTGCAAGCCTTCTGATTCATTGCTCTCTGCCGTCGTCATCTCAACCAGCCACTTCTCATATAATTATTAGTCCTTTAAAAGTTTCACTGCTATTCCTATCTAATCA
>VYZV01033778.1:2283-20030 GCA_013401275.1 Pandion haliaetus | reverse complement strand
CTCACATTTGCAGACTGATAATACTGTCAAGATCATTTACTTCATCCTCAGTCTTAACTTTTATTTCCTATGGCTAATACTTCTGCGCAGCTAGAGGCACTGCGAACACTTCACAATATGTCAACATTTTCACGAACTACCCCGAGTATAAAATTATAAATAGCTGCACCATAAACCCTATGCTTGTATCTAAAATACATAAATGATTTTTTTGTTATTTGAACCAGTAATAGAGAGTCTTTATCTATTTCCATCACAAATTCGGTTATAAACAGTATCATAAATCATATAATATTAAGCTATCTCCAGCACAGTCTTAGAACACCATCATGTTCCTAGACTCTGAGGCCAAGACAAGAATTGGTTATGATGTAAGTCATCTAGAAAAATCCACAAACCAACACACTCACCTGCAGCAACTCATGAAAATACACTTGCAAAGCAGTAATATATAGCCAGGCCATCAAATACCCTTGCATTTATTCTGAGGTCAATATTCAGAATGCCTATAAAAATAATCTAAAGAAAGTTTTTACCCAAAAGAGATATTTTTCCAGAGATGCAGATCAGTCTTGACAGTGTTACTTGAGTATTGTTTAAGAACTTACTTCACACTGAAAGAAAACCCCATTGTCTCACACTGTCTTGCTCTGGAACTGATAATGGAAAGTTATGAAAAAGTTTCAATCTGTACTAAAAAAAAATCCTACCTTGAAAAAAGTCTTGTCAGAGCCAGTCCTACTTATCTTTGCTTACAGAACAATGCCTTCACTAAAGTAATTACCAAAATGACATTCTAAAATGTGGCCCAAAATGCAGCAAATAGATCTGCAGCCATACTGAACAATAAACCTAAAACCTGCAAGCAGCATAATGACCAGCATACTAGGTATTACCCAGAAAAGAATCATCAAAATGCCCAGATTCTACATCAACACTTCTCAACTAAAATAAACTTCATCCAGTCCATCAAATGCCCTTATGATAAACATACAGATTAAACTCAGCAATCATTATGCACAGGAAGGAATTTGCACAAACAAGCAAATTAAGACAAACATCCAGTTACCAATGAAAAAGTATTTCTTATGTCTTTCCCTTTTTGTTCTCTCAGTCCTGAACCTCAAGAAAGAGCTATAAAATACCTTCAAAAATAGGGGGGAAAACCTAAAATTCTTAAGTCTGTTGAGCATCTAAAGTCATGAAAGTAAGGGCTTAATGGCACATTAACCTCCCTCCCCCAAAATGACTTGTTCTTTCCTTCAGGAGAAATATCCTTCTTTTTCTTCTCCCAACTCCTCCTCCACCCATCTACACCAGAAGTGCTATACTTTCAGAGATGATCTAACTTACAGGTAATTAACTTCTAAGGAATTGTTCTAATACGTTTTTAGCTCTTAAGTTTGCAGCTTCTATTTCAGGCTTAAGGAACGATTAAAAAGTAAAAAACCTCATCTCCTTCCTACTTAAACTTGACAGTCTTAGGAGATGCCTCTTCCTATGAGCCCTGCCTTCCTTGTGTCCTTAGAAAATCATAGTTATAACAACATTATCACTATTCAAAAACATTGATGTTTCTACATGGTAAGTCTCTGGAGTAATGGACAGATAATCTTAATGCCACTGATAAGGTAATAAGGTGTAGTGTGGGGTCAATTACATCAAAACAAAAGCAGCCTTAAGTAATTCTATACAGAACTTCTCTTTTAGTTTTGCTTTGATTATTTCAAGTGGTCAAGTTGCTTCCCACATGACAGAGGAAAAAAATTTTGGCACGTAAATCTCTTCCACACTCGAGCCCCACCTCTCAATCACGGCATTTAAAATTTAAGAAAAACACTTTCTGTCCACAAAGGTGTAAGAAGTGACAGAAAGGGACAATATGGTGATCCTAGAGTAGACATACTGCTAAAAATGGTGGAAGGACAGGGCATGTCTCAAAGAAAAAATAAGACCAACTCTCCATTTCATTCAGGTGTTTTTGCCCAGTGATGGAAAGACTGTTTGCCAAGATGGTGCAGAAAAGAAGTGAATAGAGTTGTCAACACTGATCATCACATTTTGAAAAAGAATGGGAAGAAAATATGCGAACAACATCAGAGATAATTAAAAATCAGAGAGGAGGGAGAAAAATGGATGTTACCTGCAGGAACATAATCTCTCGAAATGTTCTCTGGAAATAAACAAAAAAAAGTTTATTATCACCTCAACAGAATGACAGAACAGAACATGGACTTCCAATGAGAGGGTTAAATCCATTCTAATCTCTAAAGTGGAGGAAACCCTTATATGGTAGACAGGCTAGGAAAAACCCAGTTGCTCACTAGAGAGTCATAAGTGTGCTCTGGGTGCTTAGGCACTACAGCGTAACAACAGAGGGGAGAATCAAATTCTGTATGCCTATGAAGACACTTTTTCCTCAGGGACATCAAACAGTATTTTGTAGATGCCATCATATAACAAAGCTTGACATTTATTGCTCCTTTTTATCCTAATATAGCTGTAGACTGTATTATTACACACATAATTGTCAAATAACTAACACCTTTCAGAGACATAAATCCTGAAAATATCTATGAACACCCATCACATCATTCAGGACACGTTAGAACGACGACTTCTCACCTGAGCATCTGTTCTGTTCCTGAAAGCATCAAAAATCTTTTTAACAGCAACTATTTCTCCTGTCCTGCGATCAATTGCTTTCCATACAATGCCATAAGCCTAGGGAGAAAAAAGGACAGATGAACAGTGTATTATGACACCTTAAGCACAGTTCAGACCCTCAGTGTTGTTTTGGGTTTGTGTGGTGGGGTTTTGGTAGCAGGGGAGGGGGCTGCAGGGGTGGCTCCTGTGAGAAGCTGCTAGAAGCTTCCCTGGCTCCAAGTCAGACCCGCCTCTGGCCAAGGCCGACCCAATCAGCGACGGTGGTAGCGCCTCTGGGAGAACAGATTTAAGAAGGGGAACCTGCAGCAGGGGAGGAGATTGGAATGTGAGAGAAACCAAGGTCAGTGGAGAAGGAGGGGGAGGAGGTGTGCTGGAGGAGGTGATGCCCCTGTAGCCCATGGAGGTGAACGGGAGCAGATGCACACCTGCAGCCCACGGAGGACCCCATGCCGGAGCAGTCAGATGCCCCCAAAGATGGCCATGACTCCATGGGAAAGCCCACGCTGGAGCAGCCTGTGCCTGAAGATCGGCCCGCGGAAAGGATCCATGCCAGAGAAGTTCGTGAAGGACTGTGTCCGGTGGGAGGGACCCCATAGTGGAGCAGGAGAAGAGTGAGGAGTCCTCCCCCTGAGGAGGAAGGAGCAGCAGAGACAGCATGTGGCGAACTGACTGCAACCCCCATTCCCCGTCCCCCTGTGCTGCTGTGGGGGAGGAGGTAGAGAAAATTGGGACTGGAGTTGAGCCCGGGAAGGAGGGAGGGGTGGGGGGAAGGTGTTTTAAGTGGTTTCACTTTTCATTATCCTTGGTTTGATTTGATTTGTAGTAAATTAAATTGATTTTGTTTCTTCCCCAAGTTGAGTCTGTCTTTTGCCCGTGACCATAAGTGGTGAGTGATCCCGCTCTGTCCTTGTCTCGACCCATGAACATTTCTTTATATTTTCTCCTCCTCATCCCACCAGGGCTGGGGTGGGGAGGAGCGAGTGGCTTCGTGGTGCTTTGTTACCGGCTGGGCTTAAACCGCAACAAGTGTGAAGCAGAACACACTCAACAGAGGAACTGAAAGAAGAGGTGATTACCAGCTACCTAGAAGAAAGAGAGGTTAGGCCAATGAGCAATACTTGGTTGAGTCAAGGACTAAGAACATCTATACTGAGTCCAACCAAAGGTCCACAAGGTCAAGCATCCTGGCCCCCAAAGCAGCCAATAGCAGATGTACATGCTCAAGAAGTTCAGCGAGGTGAAGTGCAAGGTCCTGCACCTGGGTTGAGGCAATCCCCAGTATCAACAGAGGCTGGGGGATGATGGGATTCAGAGCAGGCCTGTGGAGAAGGATTTGGGGATACTGGTGGATGAAAAGCTCGACACAAGCCAGCAATGTGTGCTTGCAGACCAGAAAGCCAAGCGTATCCTGGGCCGCAACAAAAGAAGCTTGGCCAGCATTTCAAGGGAGGTGGTTCTCCCCCTCTACTTGGCTCTGGTGAGACCCTACCTGGAGCACTGCATCCAGCTCTGGGGTCCTCAGTACAAGAAAGACATGGACCAGCTAGAGCAGGCCCAGAGGAGGGACACAAAAATGGTCTGAGGGCTGGAACACTCCTCCTGTAAGAAAAGGCTGAGAGAGTTGGGGTTGTCCAGCCTGGCGAAGAGAAGGCTCCGGGCAGACCTTATTGTGGCCTTTCAATACATAAAGGGAGCTTACAAGAAAGATGGAGAGGGACTTTTTACCAAGGCCTGTAGTGACAGTATCATAGAATAATTTACGTTGGAAAAGACCTTTAAGATCATGGAGTCCATAACTTTTCACCTAACACTGCCAAGTCCACCACTAAACCATGTCCCTAAGCGCCACATCTACACATCTTTTAAATACCTCTAGGGATGGTGACTCAACCACTTCCCTGGGCAGTCTGTTCCAATGCTTGACAACCCTTTTGGTGAAGAAATTTTTCCTAACATCCAAGCTAAACCTCCTCTGGCGCAACTTGAATCCATTTCCTCTCATCCTATCACTTGTTACTTGGGAAAAAATAAAAGA
Source organism: Pandion haliaetus (assembly GCA_013401275.1). Lineage (NCBI taxonomy): Eukaryota > Metazoa > Chordata > Aves > Accipitriformes > Pandionidae > Pandion > Pandion haliaetus. Next base: position 15,328 of record VYZV01033778.1, on the reverse strand, counting down.
GACATCGCAAATGCCAACAGTGTAGTATTATAGCACTTATCTGAGATACTTATACGCCAACTGTTTGTACCTCCTGACGCATGGCTAAGGACCTGAACCCGTAATCCAGGACCACACATATTCTTGGGAAATCTACCTTGATGTCGCTGAGTATTTAAGCATGAAAATCATTCAATATCACATACTGTAGCTATTTTACTTTGTACGAGTATTCAAACATTAACTGGGCATTTCTGAGTGAGAAATGACCCCATTGTGCAGAGGTAAGGTATCTCCTAGAATGTGGAAAGTTGAGATTCAAATCTATGACCTAAAAATAAGCAAACTGGATCTGTACCACAAGGGAAACTGAGTAATCACCATTTGTATCGCATAGTCATTCAAATAGGGAAAACTCGTGTAGAAGTTCCCATTCCCTTAGTAAAAAAAAAAAGAACTGTTTGAATTCCCTCGCTGTACAGGAACAGCTTATATCCCTTGCTACTGCACTTCTCTGCTCTATTTTTTGGGCAGTCCTCACCTGTTTCAGGGACTCAACAGCCTTTTAATTGCTCAGGCAGATACATCAGCTGTGTACATATACAATACATACAGAACTTTCTGCATACAAGAGGCAGAAAACACAGGTATTTAGGAGACTGGAACCACTTGAGTTAGGAGCTCGACTAGTAGTTCTGATAGTGTCAGTGATGCCTAGGAGATGGACCTGAAGCCACTAAAGTCCTTTAAAGACCTGAATGTACGTACTTATGTTTGTGAAACACTCTCCAAATAGAACTCTTAAACAATTTGATATTTCAGATGAAAGAATAATGTCATTACGTTCAAAGAACCTAGCATGTTAAAAGTCGTGTGAATTCAAAGGGAGAAAAACAAAGCATTGTCTTAAGAGGATAACGAAGAAATTGAGCCTCTCTCAAGTGCCCCCTTGTAACTGCACATGAAATACTTAACTACTAGTATCAACACAACTAAACAACGGCAAAGAGCTGCCAGAATAGAAAAGCAGATAATAAGGAAGGGTTTAGAGACTGCCTGAGGAGAAGGATCTTGGAAATTAACATCGGCTCACATGTAAAAATACATAATTTTATGGGGAAAAAATTACTTGATGCAGCATAATACTTGAAGTAATGTGGTTACAGTAAACATGAAAGAATCTGGCAGGCACAAGCAGAATATACTTTGAGACTCAGATTCATTTGACTATAAACCAGGTGTACATGCAAGGTTGGTGTTTTGTGTGGTGGCTCTCCAGTAAACTACAGGGGAAAAAACTGATGGGGAATTTAAAGGTATTTTCAGTTCCACACACTACAACGTAACACTTACCTTCCTCTGAAATTCAGTTGCGGAACAACTATAAGAAGTCACAGAAAGTTATCAAGCTACCGTTAATGATTTTTTTCTTCTCTATTAGGCATAATAAATATTCCAAAGTCCAGTTTTTCTTCAGCTATACAAGATCTCAGACCTCCAGCACTAGACGCGGCTCAGGTCGGAGGCCTGCGGCAGGGACCGGCAGACCGCAGACAAGGGCGCCGCCGGGAGGGCCCGTAGGGCAGCGCTGGACCGCGCCGCCCGGCTCCCCGAGCCCCCCAGGGCACTCACCCCCTTGCCCAGGCGCCTCTTGATCTCGTACTTCTGGGAGACGAGGGCCTCCACCTCCGGCACGCTCATGGCGGGCGGGCAGGCCAGCTGAGGCGGCAGGCCCGGCGGGCGGAGAAGCGCTCCGTCGCACGGCACGCCAGGCCGCGCGCGGCGCTCCCCCTTGCCTTCTGCTGCTATGGAAACAGCCTCGCCGCACAGCGCATGCGCCGAGCCGCCCAAGGCCGCGCAGGTGCACAGCGTGACGCTAGGCCTAGCGGGGGCGGCGGCCGCAGGCGCTGCCGCCGCGTTTCCTTCTTCGTTCTTCCCCCGCCGGGCGCTCCGCTGCCCTGCGCGGCCGGAGGTGCTGCCGCGGGCTCGGGCGCGCTTGCTGGAGGCGTGGGCGGCTNGCCGTGCCGCGACCGCCGTGCCGCGACCGCCGTGCCGCCCTGCGCCCCGGGAGCGCGGCGGGGGAGCGGCGCAGGCTAAGGGTAAACCTCCCGCAGCGTAGCGCGCCCTGTGCCTTCCTCTGTTAAACGCTTGTCCTGGTCTCGGCCGGGGCAGAGTTCATTTTCTTCGTAGCAGCTGGTACGGTGCTGCGTTTTGGATTTAGCACGAGAATAATGTTGATAGCACACTGGTGTTTTAGTTGTTGCTCAGTAGCGCTTATCCCAAGTCAAGGGTCTTTCAGGTTCCCGTGCTCTGCCAGCAAGCAGGGGCACGTGAAGCTGGGAGCGAGCACGGCCAGGACAGCCGACCCGAACTAGCCACAGGGATATTCCATACCATAGAATGTCACGCTCAGTAGATAAGCTCGGGGGAGTTGGCCGGGAGGTGCGGGTCGCTGCTCGGGCATCGCTCAGCAGGTGCTAAGCAACTGCATTGTGCATCACTTGTCTTTTCTTGTTGGTTTTTTTTTTCCTTTTTGTTATATTCCTTTTTGTTACTGTTGTTACTATATTTTATTATTATTGTTGTTAGTATTATATTTTATTTTGCTTTAGTTATTAAATTGTTCTTAGCTCAATCCACGAATTTTACTTTTTTTTTTCGGTTCTCCTCTTCATCCCACTGGGAGCAGGGGGAGTGAGAGAGTGGCTGTGTGGTGCTTGGCTCCCGGCTGGGGTTGAACCACGACAGCTTTAAAGTGTGCTAGTGTCAGCAGGGCATGTCAGACATTGCTCTTGGCACCTGGTATCATTCAAATGCACTGTAAAAAAATTTCCTACTTTTTTTTAATCTAGCAACTGTTATTGCTAATGCCAACAACGCAAATTTTTTTGTTGCTAGCAGCATGTTCTGGCAGACACCGATTCCCACAACGTCCTGGTTGACAAACAAGTAAGTACACACTAGTTAAGTGCACAGTTAGACAGACTGAAAACTTGCTGAACTGCTGGAACCAAAGGTTTGTCATCAGTGATGTGAAGTCCGGCTGGAGGTCAGTTGCTAGTGGTGTACCCAAGGAGTCAATACAGGTACTAGTACTGTTTAGCTTCTTCATTAATCACCTGGATGGTGGGCTGGAGTGCAGCCTCAGCAAGTTTGCAGATGATACAAACAGGGAGGAGTGGTTGATAGAGCAGATGGTTGTGCTACTATTCAGAGGGACCCTGTCAGGCTGGAGAAATGGGCCAACAGGAACCTTGTGAGTTTCATCACTGGAAAATGGCAAGTCCTGCACCTGGGGAGGAATAATTCCCTGCCCCAGTACAGGCTGGCATCTATCATGCCGGAAGACAGCTTGGCAGGAAAGGCCCTGGAGGTCCTGGTGGACACCAGGTTGACCGTGAGCCAGCAGATGTGCTTTTGCAGCAAAGGCGGCGAACGTCATCCTGGGCTGCACTAGGAAGAACCTTGCCAGCTCTTTGAGGGAGGCGATCCTTCCCTTTTACTCAGCACTGAGAGACCACACCTAGAGCATCTTGTATGCATCTGGGCTCCCCAGTGTAAGACAGACATGGACATACAGGATTGTGTCCGGCAAAGGGCCACAATGATGATTAAGGCTTGGAGCATCTGTGATAGGGGAAGAGGCTGAGAGCTGGGATCGTTTAGCCTGGAAAAGGCTTAGGGGATCTATTAAAGTGTTTAAATATCAGGTGGAGCAGGGGGGAAGACAGAGCCAGACTGTTCTGAAATTGAAATTTGTGATGGAATTGAGATTCCATTTAAATGTAAGAAAAAACTTTTTTTTACTGTGAGTGTGGTGGAACACTGGAACAGGCTGCACAGAGAGGCTGTGGAATCTCCATCCTTGGAGATACTCAAAAGCCATTCAAAGTGGCCCTGCTCTGCTTGACCCTTCTTTGAGGTCTCTTCCAATCTCAACTAAGGTCTGCTTCTGTATAAAAGATCCCTGTGTGAATGTTAAAACTTAGAGTAAGGGTGACCTCTGGTGTCATTGTTGATGGGGTAATCAAAATCCAGAAGTATTCAACTTGGAAAGTAAAGGTAGCAGCAGTCTGTTAGCAACAGAACTCTTTACCTCTTGCTTCTCAAGTGAAACACTAAAGCAAGAAAAGAATGACAAGTAAAAATTGATATGAATATATTCAGTGAATGTGGCTATTTTATTGATAGTTATGACCAAGGGTCAAATACCTCAACTGCTTATATTGTTTAAAGGATTTGGTTGCTTGCATATTTATTTTTTCTCCTTTGGAGATTAGCAGAAGGTAAAATAAAGTCTTTGCCATGTAAAAGATTTGGGAAAATGAATGTTGCCGAAAGGAAGAGCTGGCCGACATTGGTTCATACCATGGTATCAGTACATGTAGTTTGCAGTGAAAAGTAACATAGAGATTGCCTCACTATGTCTAAGAATATAACTTGCCCATGGAAAATTACTAATTAATGAACCATCAAGGTCTGATCTCAAAGAGAAAATGGCATTGTTTGTTTTGGGATGTGAAAGGATTGCAGTTTTAAATGTCTTAATACAGATGTCATGAAAGCTAAAGCCGAGGTTACTTTTAAGATCTGTTGTCTGGATTGCATGCTGAGCATGAGCTACGTAAATCAATCCTTTCATCCACCTGCAGAACACTTCTGTATACTCTGTTACCTAACTAATAGTGGCAACAGCTGATAGTCCAGCTATGTCTAATTGGCATGAGTGAGGAGTGGAGAAGTGGGGTTTTTTTAGGTTAATGGACAGATCTGAACGGGCTGCGAGAACTGTGGGTTTCGCCATTTGTGTTGTGTGCTTCGTGCTGGTGTAACGAGTGGCGCATGCGTGCCATGTCCTGAGCGTATTTGTTCTCCCGAAGAAGCTGCTGCTGCTGCTCTCTCAGTTGAACTTTGGTTTCTTTAAGGATTTTTGAGTATTGGATGAGTCTGAGCAATTCCTGGCGCAGATGCCAATTCTCTGCTTTTACTTGTTTGATGTGCTGAATTAGAGATTGTATCGCTGCCTCTTCTGCTCTCTTGGTGAGAACTTGGATCTTCTGATGAAAGTCCATCTCACAGTTAGCCTTGGCCTGCAGAAATCTGCTCTTGATTTTGTGCATTTCGTCTGAATGCTGTATCTTTGTGACCAACAATTCCTTCTCTAGCTCTTTAATCTTTTTCATCTGTTCCAGCTGAACAGATGAATCTTTGAAAGGCTGCAGGTCTTCAACCTCCTTTTTCATAAGAGAGTACTTTGTCTCCATATTCATCAGAGAACGCCTTACCTCCTTCTCTTTTTCTGTGTAGTGTGACATTACCTTCTCTTTCTGCGTCCGGACTTGAGACAGATCAGTGTGATTCTGGTCATTTAATGTTATTATCAGATTCTGGCACTTCTGGCTGTGTTTTCTTATATAAGAGAGGTAAGCATTGCTCTCTTCCTGGTTCCGTTGGGCTTCCTTTTCTAGAAATTTGTTTTCCTGCAGGAAACGCTCTACTCTTCCCATGTATGTGTTCATATGTTCAGTGAGAATCTTGTATTCCTTCTGCAAGTACAATTTCCTCTCTTTGACAAGTGTTTCCATGTCACTTACTCCTTTGGATATATCTTCATTCTTGGTTCTTACTTCTTGGTTGTTTTTCCTAGCACGCATGGCGTCTTGTTTCATCTGCTTTGTCTTGGATGCCGTATTCCACACTGGGGGTATCAAACTCTGGCAAACTGTAACAGAATGAAAAATTACAAATTCTAAGCGAGCATTTATGCCACATGTATGACTGTTGCTTTTTTCTCCGGTCATACCCTCTTATGTTCTTATGTTTTCAACTGATTATTTTGGCAGCTAAAATGTTTGACCTAAAATTTCTTATGTCTGGCCTATGTCTTGAGTTGAAGCACACGTGTACATGTGCATTTTTACATTCCTAGTTAATGGAGGACTAGTCCTGCTAATCTAAAAATACACATCTCTCTAAGATTTCTTTTCTGTTGTATAATGTTGTGTTATTTCTGTAGTTTGGAATACAAAGTCAAATTCCTCTGGGGAATTATTACGGCTGTACATTGTGTACTGTCTTTCTGTAGGCAGTAGATCTTGTCCATAAAACTTCAGCAGCAGGTAAGAACTGAAGTGCTAACTGAGGCATGCCTGAAACTTACAAATCCATAAAGCAAATTCTAAAATACAACTGCTAAGTCATCATGCTGGACTGGAAGCTACCTGTAGAAAATGTTACGGACAGTAGTACAGGTTAAGCCCCATTCCTCCATCAACATTAGATTCCTGTATTTGTATTTGAAGAGACAGCTTCATCCTTTTCCCGGATTTAGAAAGTTAAGTCAGTATTGTCTTACAAAATGAGAGCAGAAAAGGAAATGTCGCCACCAGTTTTAACCTAGGGCTTCAGTGATCAATCAAGGCATTTACTCACTTTGGAAAGTGACCACATTCTTACCCTTCCGCTGCCTGAGGTGACATAAACGGGTATCTTCTTGGACATAGTCTTGACTATAACGTCATTTGAGATACGACACAGATAACTAAGTATGAATACAGAGAGAGTGAAAGAATGACCATAAAGGGGATAATGGCTAAAGAAACATCCTCCCAGATCCGGCTATGGAATGTGTGATATGGACACAGTCTTAAGCAACCTGCTCTGTTAACCCTGCTTGAGCAAGGGGCTGGACTAGACAGTCACCTGAGGTCCCTTCTAGCCTCAACTATTTGGTGGTTCTGTGAATCTGTCCTATCAGGTCACACCAAGGTAATTAATTCCTTCTTTGCCTCAGTCTTTAATAGTAAGACCAGTCGTTCTCTAGGTACCCAGCCCCCTGAGCTGGAAGACGGGGACGGGGAGCAGAATGAATCTCCCATAATCCAAGGGGTTAGCGACCTGCTACACCACTTACATATACACGTCTATGGGGCCAGATGGGATCCATCCAAGGGTACTGAGGGAGCTGGTAGAAGTGCTCATCAAGCCACTTTCCATCATTTATCAGCAGACCTGGCTAACTGGGGAGGTCCCGGTTGACTGGAATTTAGCAAATGTGACACCCGAGACAGGCCAGAAGGAGGATCTGGGGGACTACAGGCCTGTCAGCCTGACCTCAGTGCTGGTGAAGGTTATGGAGCAGATCATCTTGAGTGCCATCATGCGGCACGCACAGGACAATCAGGTGATCAGGCCCAGTCAGCATGGGTTTATGAAAGGCAGGTCCTGCATGACTAACCCGATCTCCTTCTATGACAAGGTGACTTGCTTAGAGGACAAGGGAAAGGCTGTGGATATTGTCTACCTAGACTTCAGTAAAGCCTTTGACGCCATTTCCTGCAGCATTCTCCGGGAGAAACTGGCTGCCCATAGCTTGGACAGGTGTACTGTTCGCTGGGTAAAAAACTGGCTAGATGGCCAGGTCCAAAGACTTGTGGTGAATGTAGTTAAATCCAGTTGGCGGCCAGTCACAAGTGGTGTTCCTCAGGGCTCAGTTTTGGGGCCAGTTCTCTTTAATATCTCTATCAGTGATCTGGATGAGGGGATTGAGTGCACTCTCAGTAAGTTTGCAGATGACACCAAGCTGGGCGGGAGTGTTGATCTCCTTGAGGCTAGGAAGGCTCTGCAGAGGGATCTGGATAGGCTGGATCGATGGGTTGAAGCCAATTGCATGAGGTTCAACAAGGCCAAGTGCCGGGTCCTGCACTTCGGTCACAACAACCCCATGCAATGCTACAGGCTTGGGGAAGAGTGGCTGGAAAGCTGCTCGGTGGAAAAAGATCTGGCGGTGTTGGTCAACAGCTGGCTGAATACGAGCTGGCAGTGTGCCCAGGTGGCCAAGAAGGCCAATAGCATCCTGGCTTGTATCAGAAACCGTGTGGCCAGCAGGACGAGGGGAGTGATCGTCCCCCTGTACTTGGCACTGGTGAGGCCACATCTCAAACACTGTGTTCAGTTTTGGGCCGCTCACTACAAGAAAGACATTGAGGTGTTGGAGCGTGTCCAAAGAAGAGCAAGGAAGCTGGTGAAGGGTCTAGAGCTCAAGACTTACGAGGAGTGGCCGAGGGAACTGGGGTTGTTCAGCCAGGAGAAAAGGAGGCTGAGGGGAGACCTTACCGCTCTCTACAACTACCTGAAAGGAGGTTGTAGTGAGGTGGGTGCTGGTCTCTTCTGTCAGGTGGCTGGTGATAGGACAAGAGGAAATGGACTCAAGTTGCAGCAGGGGAGGTTTAGATCGGATATTAGGAACAATTTTTTCACCAAAAGAGTTGTCAAGCATTGGAATGGGCTGCCCAGGGAAGTGGTTGAGTCACCATCCCTGGAGATACTTAAAAGTGGTGTAGACGTGGCGCTTAAGGACGTGGTTTAGTGGTGGACTTGGCAGTGCTAGGTTAACAGTTGGACTCAATGATCTTAAGGGTCTTTCCAACCTAAACGAGTCTTTGAAGAGCTGTTACGGAGATACGCACAAGCAAATCCTCTTTGCATCCTCCTTCCAGTTATCGATATACATTAATAAGACCCCCCCCTTGCCTTCTCTTCTCCAGGCTAAATAGTCCCAGCTCTCTCAACCTTTCCTTAGATGAGAGATGCTCCAATCCCTTAATCATGTTCGTGGTCCTTTGTTGGAGTCTCTCCAGTAGCTACGTCTCTCTTTTACTGGGGAGCCCAGAACTTGACACACTACAGGTGTGGCCTCACCAGTGCTGAGCGAGTGCTAGCGTTAGTGCACACAGGCAGTTACCTTTTTCCAGTTATCCTGTCTTCCCCCGCCCCACCCCAGCATTATGCATGCCCTTGGGAGTTGCCTGGTCTGTTAAACAGCTGTAAACTGGGAGAGGAAGGAGGGAAGTGAACTGAGTCGCAAAGGCACCCCCCACCCCAACAGTGTCATATATAAACCTCCACTTATTTAACATCTGAAAACTGAACATTTATGGAAAGGATACCCCTACTGGGTCCTGGGAAACTTCAGTGGCCCCAGAGGGGAAGAATAAAGATATTGTAATACCTTGGAGATATTCAGAAGCTGTCTGGACATGATCCTGGACAACCTGCTCTGGGTGGCCCTGCTTGAGCAGGGTGTTTGCACCAGACGACATCCAGCAGTCCCTTCCAACACCAGCCATCTGTGACTGGGATTCTGTGAAAGGGTGACAATGGTGCCCTGGATCCTTGTCTCGTATATGTGCATCATAGCAGCCAAAAGACAGAAGCTAATTTGTAGTGTGCCAGAGCCATCTGTTCTGCAGGCAATTATGAGGGTAACTTGTAATGGGGTGCAAAAGACTCAGTGAGATAACTTTGAGCAATCGGAGAGGTTGGGGCTGCAGGTGGCGAGAAGAGCCAGCTCTGGACTAAGTACCATATACATGAGCTTAGGACCTCTGTGCTTGTTCTTAGATGTACACCCGGGTTTCCATGGCAAGAGAACAACGTCCAAGATAAGAAAACGCACGTGTGGTGCAAATAATGGTAAAACTTACCAAGTTGCTAGTAAAATTGGCCACAGTAAGATGCACGTTTAGAGCACAGGATTGTTTTTCAGAAGGGTCATACATTACTGAATAGCAAATGATGAAGCGCAGCAACAAGATAGAAGCTGTACATGTCTGAAATCCACTCTTTTTCCTTTAGGTTCAGAATATTGCTTTTGTTGGTCTTGTTGTCTGTGTGGCACAGGTTCACGCTGGTAAATACAGCTAAATGCTTCCCAAATTTGAGAAATGTTAGAATACATGTTTTAAAACATTTGTGAGATACCAAGTGAAGGTGATAGAATAATGGTCGATGCCTATACAGCGCTTTTAAAAATCCCATCTTCTGTATATATTGTTATTAAAAGATAATACATGATAGGAAGGGGATGTCTAGTAATTAGACATAATTTTTGTGATTTGAATGAGGCAGGGAATTGTTGAAATAACAGTAAGTGGTAATATAATTATTTGAATATATATTCAGACAGTGTGAGCACTATGCCTACAGTCCTACATTAAGAATTTGCTGCTTTTTTTTTTTTAAGCATTCATTTCAGGAGGGGATTAGTTTTTTGGTTTTTTTTTAACATGCAACATTATGTTTTAAAAGTGCTGAGATACCTGCAATATAAGAGGCACAGTTAAGTCCACAACAGATACTAAAGGAAGGAAAATGCATCAGTATTGATGATTCTTGCAGACGTAATTGGAAAATAAAGGAGTGAATAGTACTTTGTGTGCTGAATTGCTAAACTACTTATTCAAAAGAGGAACAATGCAATCAAGGATTTAGAACTAGAGAGAAGTCTGCTAAGTCTAATGGTTTTAATGAACATTTGTAACTAAAAGTCACTGTATCCTATACAACTGGTGGCCCTTTTTAAAGAAAATGTGCAAAATTCAAGTACGTAGGTGAACAAGACAGAATACACACACTAAAGTCACCTGTCATCGTAATAGCAGAACAGGTTCCAAGCTGGGAATGTGGTAGCTGCATCAGAAATAGAGTGGGTATAGGGAGATATAAGAATCTGTATAGAAATCCGTGCACTTCTGTTTTGGAAAACAGACTTGAAGAGGTAGAAGGGTGTCACAACAGCCAAAAAGTAGAACTGACTTAATACTAATTGTGTAGTTATGGGGAGAAGGCAGTTGTAGAGCTGTATGAATGTTAGAGGAATTACTAAATCGGCATGGAAAAAACAGGCCTTGCTAAAGATGGTATTATACAAAATGTGTTGTTTTTTGGTTTTTTTTAAAAGCACTGACCTTTCCTGCTCCTGTGGTCTTCACAGATTTTCCAAATAGCTTCTTCTGGCTTGCTGTTCCTGGTTTCCTGGACAGCATTTGCTGATAGCCAAACTTTGATCTCTGAAGAATGGTGGTGTTTGTAAGCTGTGCGTGACCATGGTGATAAAATGTGTGAAGTCACAAGGGAAGCTCTGCAGTGAGATTCGCAGAGCCATTTCAGTTCCCAGCTTGGTTGTGAGGCCTGACTGTGATGTGCTTTGTTACCTACTGGCGTCGGTTAAGCAGAAACACAAAGGCAGTTTGGCTTATAAGAATACGATTTATAGTGGTTGCTATATTAATAGGGAAACAGCCTCAGCTAGCTATTAGGATGTGCTGAAGGAAAAGGTATGAGTTGAGATGTGGTCCTCCTTGGGAATTAGGTGCCAGTATCTACTCAAGCATTTCTGGTCCATATATTTGGGCTTTCTTTCCAACAGGTTGGCAAGCAGTCCCACGTCCCACAAAGGAAGGGGTGTGTGTACATGGGAATGTTTGTGACATTTGAAAGGCAGGTGCTAGAAAGGATTTTTGCAAATGCAGTCCTTACTTATGGAGGGGTTTCTTGTTTTGGAAAGGAAAGGAACAGTTTGGGTGGCGTTCCCTGCGTTTTGTAGGGAAAACAAGCTCAGCCTCATACGTATGAGAAATTTTGTTTCTCTAGGTGTGTAACAGTATAAACTTGGCATCTCTGTGGCATAGGGCATGGAATTTCACTGGTTTACTTACTCATCTAACCTGGCTATTTGTGACTAAAGTACAACTTTCTAGAAAGGCAACTGAGCTTGAATACAATAATAACGGAGACTACACTACTTCCTTTGGTTGTTTTTTGCAGTGGTTGATTGTTTCACATGAAAATGTGTGAAAGTCAAGCACCCTTGTATTGCGTTTATGTGGCAAGGTTTTGGAAGTGGGGGGGGGGCTGCAGGGTTGGCTTTTGTGGGAACACACCAGACACTGGTCCCATGTTGGACAGAGCTGGTTCCAGATGGCTCCAAGGACCTGCCGCTGGCCAAAGCTGAGCCAGTCAGCAATGGTGGTAGCGCCTCTGTGATAACATTTTTAAGAAGAGGTAAAAAATGCTGTGCAACAGCAGTTGAGAGAGGAGAGTAAGAATCTGTGAGAGAAACAACTCTGCAGACCCCAAGATCACTGAAGAAGGAGGGGGAGGAGGTGCTCCAGGCCCCGGAGCAGAGATTCCCCTGCAGCCTGTGGTGAAGACCATGGTGAGGCAGGCTGTCCCTCTGCAGCCCAGGGAGGTCCACAGTGGAGCAGATATCCACCTGCAGCCCATGGAAGACCCTACGCTGGAGCAGGTGGATGTGCCTGAAGGAATTTGGGGGGGAGAGGGAGGGGCAAGGGGGCTGGGGCTGGAATCGCAGGTACTAATTACTCCCAAGTAGAGCTAAAATGAAAATAATGCGAATTAAATTTGATTAATAAAAAGTTACATTGAATTTTAAAAACGTATAGAATGTTAACGGGGCATCATTAATGCTTGTTACTTATTTAATAATAGCAATGTTAAATGTATGCATTAACGGTGCCCAAACAGTTTTATTGTAATAAAAATTTCCAGTTACGAAGTAGAAATAGAATACTAATTTGGAGTAGTTTATTATAATAATATCTTTGATTTTATTAAATAAAACCTTTATTAAAATAATCTTAATTACCATAATTACAATAAAGCACTCCTAATTAGGTTTCTAATTCATAATCTGAAATCCCAATTTAGAATAGTAATTAAACTTTCCTTTTGTGTCAGTCCCTTGTTTTTTGTGCTTTGTCTCCTCTTCCATTTTTTCTGCAGCAGTAGTAGTAAACGGAGCACTCTTTGGGTGCAAGCCATTGACTCACTGTATTTTTTAATATTAAATATTTGATTAGGCCGTTTAAATAATACAATATTAGCCAATTAAATAATGAGATAATACAAGGAACGAATTAATTGCAGCCAACGAGTATTCCATTTAATACTGCTGCACCAGCGCTAATACCTGTCCTTTTTACACTTTTTTTCTTACTAGACGGTCACGCGTTCCTATACCAGTAATTGCTATTCTAACTCGGAGTAATCACGAGAGCAGGTTACTGTAACCTCTAATTAGCAACATCCGTTAAATGCCAATTGTTGCTTAAATACGGAAGGAACGCAATTATGCAAATCAGGGCGTTGCCCCCAGCGCACAGCCTCAGTCACGCCTCCTAATTAAAAACCACCCCCCACCCCTCAGTGACGTGCCTCCCCACGCGCGCCCCACCGATCGCCGGCCGCAGCCCCGAGCCCGACG
>VYZV01033777.1:11704-24368 GCA_013401275.1 Pandion haliaetus | reverse complement strand
CTGGTCTTAAAGCATACGTTATGGCCCAGTGGGATAACTTAGAAGAAAACCAAGCTTCAGTAATCATACTGCACATATTAAATTTGCATTTCAGTAAAATTAATCACTTAAGTGTCAAAGTCATAAAAAGAATTTTTAAAATCCTTCTTGGTCAAAAAAAGTAAGTTATTTTTTTTTAAATAGTGTATATAAATGCCTGATGATGTAAAAGAGTTGAACTTGCAAATATAAAATTTCTCTAAGAAAAATGTTGAAGACACCTCTTCACTAGACCCTCCCATGCATTTGCAAATTCCAGTTCTGGTATGAGCTGGATGTTCCAGTTACAGCATATTCTTGTTTCAAAGGAACAGGATTTCACAACTGGTGATTTAAACACAAGAAATGTTATCCTTCAGCATTTGTCAATGAATTTCCTTGGATAAGTCTGAACTTCTGTGAAAGGGACCCTCTTGTCTGCAGGAAAGAAGATTTATTTAATTCTCAGGATTGTACCAGTCAAGCACAAAAACATTTACTCTGATCACCTGTTTTGGTGGAACAGCACTCCATAAGCCCTCAGCCAGAACCTCTGTTCATCCCAGGCACACTCCTTTTCCTTCCCTTTCAGGGAATTCTCTTGTTCCTCTTTCCAGAAAGCTTTCTTAGCAAGGGAGCTGTTTGCTATTGAGGACTCTCCTTTCTTCTTTCCAGCTGTCTTTAGCTCAGGAAGGTNTTTCTTCTTTCCAGCTGTCTTTAGCTCAGGAAGGTGAATAAACACGCATTCCCTTTATTTTTTAATTTTCTCTGAATGTCCATCAACCAGTTGGGGTTAGTTTTTTTGTTTGGTTGGCTATGTGTACTTTGATATGCTGGTGTTCTGAAATTCTGTGCAGCTGGGACTCATGTGTTCTTTTAAGGGAGACCTAGACTCTGTTGTTATCGGAACATGCTTTTTGGTTGTTGGTTACTAACATATATCCAGGGCAATACAAAATTACATTTTGTCACTCGCAACAGATCTCCTCTGGTCCATGGTGTTGTTTCACTGGAGAATTTCAGTTCTAAATAGCAATTCTTGTAGAAAACTTTCTTGTGAGTTATCTCTATGAAGACTACAGGATCAATTTTTCTGAAGTGTGGTTTTTTAAGGTGATAGTAGAATGAAGATGCACTAAAACTAGTGTTATATTTTATTAATACTCTTCTTTTCAGGCACAAGTGATTCCTTGAAAACGTGTAGTAGCTTCCTTTGTGTTCAACCCTTATTGAATGGATGATACTACAGATCAGTGGAAAGAAAATAAGGTTCCTTTGACACCATGGAGATTTTATACAAAATTTGTTTCGGAGAAGAAAAGCATTAGGCAAAGTGGTTACATTCCTATAATGTTCTGTTTCAGTGTTTCCTGAATTAAATATGTCATGTTTCCCTTCTAAACAACTTATCACTGTACAATATAAAATATAAAATATGAAGGTTGAAGAAGAAATATTTAAATTGAGGCAATACTTAGAATACTGAAGTGGTGTTTCTCAGTCTTTTTATAGGCCATGGAATGCTTAAACCAAAATTCACAAGAATCACCTAGCTATTTTGGGAAAAAACCCTACTCCCCCCAAAAATCTAGTGCTGGATATGTGCCATAGTGCACAGTGTTGCCTCAATGGTGTTAATTTTCACTTTTCTTAAAAGCCTGAGTTTTGTGAGTTCACAGCAGTAAGCTGTTATCCTTTTCCATTCCATTTGTTTCCTTCCACATGACAGGGAACATATGGTCAAATACATGTTTTAAAAAAAATAAATACATTGCAATGGTTTCATATGCTGCTTTCATGGAACACAGACCGAGAAACATTATCATAGTACATTTTGCAATATTGTTTCATTCTCAATTGGAGAACAAAAACAAATGTTGAAAACCTGTGTAAAATACACTTTTCCTCTTGAGTCTGTCTGTAAGCGATTTCAAAATGTATTCAGAGGAATCTGGCTGAAAAGATAATCTTTACCATACCAATTATGTCAGTTGTCTAGAAGAAAAGTCTTGTGTATTAGATCTATATTACTACCCATACATACCCATGAGCACACAGTGACGTAACTTAAATTTATTTCTACAAATTATGTCCAGAGAACAGCTATTTTATTAATTGCAACAAGCTGCATTTATCTCTGCAAGGTTGAGCAAATGAATACCACAGATGCCCTTTGGCAACAAGAATGATAAGTGGCTTGTATGGTCCCTTCAGTACAGATCAAAGTGACAAGAAGCAAAAGGTGGAAAACATAATGAATCTAGCCCATGTATGTGTTAAGATTTTGACGTGCTTGTCTGTACATCAATCAATGCAAGAGACTGCACCTCAGAGGAAGAGAAAACTAACAGCTGTCAGGGCTGCTACTCTAGGACAGTAGATGTCATGCTGCATTCTTTCCTCGTATCTGTATAATCGTCTGTGAGGCAAAAGGCGAAAGATAACAGCTACCAGGGAGGAAATTTTTAGTTTTACTGAAATTCTTGTTTTGTAGCTGGTATGTGAAAAACATCCATTACAGTTTGCCTATCCATCTATAAGATAGTCAAATTAATCCTCCAGAGAGGTATAAATACTTAGGTTGTTAAATACTTTCTTGATACATAGTATCATGACTAGCTTTGTTTCTGTAGGTACAGTCCTTTAGGGGTAAAGACAAGGCAGATTACAGCTTGTCTGTAAAAGCTGAGAATTTCTGTAAAAGACTAAGATTTGGAGCTGGATATTCAGAATTAGAATCATGCAACTGATTGCTTCCTGTGAACAGACTATGCTTTTATGGCAAGGCAATGTCATGATCAGATGTCATCATGTTGGAGGTTAAGATTAACACCTAAAAAATGGCTGGTTTACAAAGCATAGAGGAGAGAAAGGCATAGCTCAGATCCTTCCATTTTAACTGGCTCGGTAACCGTATATCTTCCTCAGCCAAGATGGGTATTATTGAATTGGATCTATGCTTAATTAGAAAAAAAAAGGAAAAAAGAAAACCCACCCCAAACAAAAACCAAAACACACATAAAACCCCCACTTTTGCCTTAACTCTCCAAATAATTTCAGAGATCCAAGTCATTTTAGACGGATTATTAAACAAAGTACACATTTCTGTCTCAGTGCACATATCATAATGTTTGAAATACTAGCAGTGCTGTGCATTAGATTAAAATTATATGCTGCATCTGAAGCATTAAACTTTGACAGGACTATGCTGGGTAAGTTAACAAGAAAGCACACCACAGAGAAGATACTAAAACAGTCTATTAGCTGTGCAAGTAATTATCTTCATATGCATTTGTGATGTTTTAAAACAGCAGAAAATTTTATTTTACTCATACAGCTCTGAAATACAACTGATTAAAAGACTGAGCTGTAAGTATGAAATTGTATGCTGTCATTCTAACCCTTCGTACCCAGGCTCTGAGAGAACAAATAACATTCAATACTCCAGTGGAAGGCATTAGTAAAGCCTAGATAAGTTTTGGCATAAAATTAATTAAACTACTCTAATAATATTTATGCTATATAAAAAGCAACGCAGCCAAGTTGTCTAATAAAAGGGATTTGAAAAAGCTAAGTTCATAAAAAAAAGACAAAATACTATATTTTGAGCCACTTCATTGATGGTTTAAAAAATTGTTATGGCTTTGTGTGGCACGGGGTTTTTTTTTGGTAGCGGTGGAGGGGGCTGCAGAGGTGGCTCCTGTGAGAAGCTGCTGGAAGCTCCCCCAGCTCCAAGTCAGACCCGCCTCTGGCCCAGGCCGAGCCCATCAGTGACAGTGGTAGCACCTCTGGGAGAACAGATTTAAGAAGGGGAACCTGCAGCGAGTGGGGGGATTGGAACATGAGAAGAACACCTCTGCAGACACCAAGGTCAGTGAAGAAGGAGGGGGAGGAGGGGCGCCTGAGGAGGCTGATGGCCCTGCAGCCTGTGGTGAGATGGCAGGCTGTCCCCCTGCAGCCCATGGAGGTCCACAGTGGAGCAGATATCCACCTGCAGCCTGGGGAGGACCCCACTCCAGAGCAGGGGGATGCCCAAAGGAGGCTTTGATCCCATGGGAAGCCCGCGCTGGAGCAGGCTCCTGGCAGGACCTGTGGATCTGTGGAGAGAAGAGCCCACGCTGGAGCAGGTTTTCTGGCAGGACTTGTGACTCCATGGGGGATGCACGCTGGAGCAGTTTGCTCCTGAAGGACTGCACGCCGTGGAAGGGACCCACGCTGCAGCAGTTCATGAGGAACTGCAGCCTGTGGGAAGGACCCACGTTGGAGAAGTTCGTGGAGGACTGTCTCCCATGGGAGGGACCCTATGCTGGAGCAGGGGATGAGTGTGATGAGTCCTGCCCCTGAGGAGGGTGAAGTGGCAGAAACAACATGTGATGAACTGATCGTAACCCCCATTCCCCATCCCCCTGTGCTGCTGAGGGGGTAGGTAGAGAATCCGGGAGTGAAGTTGCGCCCGTGAAGAAGGATGGGGTGGAGAGAAGGTGTTTTGAGATTTGGTTTTATTTCTCATTACCCTACTCTGGTTGACTGGCAATAAATTAAATTAATTTTCCCCAAGTCCAGTCTGTTGTGCCCGTGATGGTAATCGGTTGAGTGATCTCTCCCTGTCCTTATCTCGACCTGGGAGCCCTTTGTTATATTTTCTCTCCCCTGTCCAGCTGAGAGGGGGAGTGATAGAATGGCTTTGGTGGGCACCTGACATCCAGCCAGGGTTAACCCCCCACAACTATTTTACCAGTGATTGTGGTTATTCTAACCATGATGCCTTCTTAGCTAAGTTGTGCTGCTTCCTTTTTTGGTTTCACTCTTCTCTGCCAATAAAGAGACTTCAAAGAAGTTGAAAATAGCTTATTTTGTTAAAAATGTCTCCTGCTGGGCTAGCTGTTTGCATGAGGATACGTGGTAGCCACTTCTTGGCTGGCTCTGACTCATCTAGAAACTCACTCTTCTAATGTAATCTTTCTGTGAATGTTAGGAGTAATTACCTGTATTTTCTCACAATTATTTTTCCAGACAGACGCTGTGGTGACATTTACAACAGATGTTCACTGTGGGATTTTTTTTTTAATTTTTTGTATGAATTTTGAGACTGGTATTATTACAAATATATCAGTATAGCACCATCCACATGAATAGTAAACCACACAGATGCTCTGCTAACATAGCTTTACTGCTTATAATATGTTAATTAATTAACGTGTCTCTATGTTCTTCCATTTAGACCCAATCTGAAATGCTACATGAATAAATGATCCGTCTGTCTAAGGAGATTCAAATGCTGAGACCTTATAAAGTAAAACATAGGTGGTGACTATGGCTTGCTTTCTTCTCTATGGCTTTATTTCTATTTTTCTGAAAGTACGGTTAGGTCTATCTGAAAAAGTGCTGATAGCTAGAAATTATATTCTGTGTGCATGAGGATTCATACATAGACTTGTATTTCCCTTTTTGTGAGATCTTAAATTTGTTGCTAAACAGGAGAAAACATACCAACATTCAGCAAATACTGCAAAATTCATACCCGTCAGTCAATGGCAAACCATTCTTTAGGAAAAAAAAATCTATGCAAAGAATTATGGTAACTTACAATTATGTTCATTAATAAATTTTTAAAAATAGTTACAATGGCTGTTTATTGGCCATTCACCCATTCTTATTTACTCACACAAGGCAAAAAAAAAGACAAAATATACTTTTATCACTGTCTTAAAGGAAATCCCTCCTGAAGGCCAAAAGACTTCCAGTTTTCTTTATATATACACATTTCTTTCTTACTATGTCTGCAGAGACCCTCTGCTATATCTTGCAATGAAAGCTGTGTTCAGAGCTCATTAAAAGCCTTGATTGTTTCCATAGGGCCCTCTTGTGGGTTCTAATAAATATTTCTTTGCCTTCAGCACAAAAAATCACCATAAATAAACCAAAAAGACCCTCATGACATGGTGTATACACTACTGCTGTTAGACCTTTAAATTCATCCTTGGAAAAAAAAATCAATGCTCTTTTCATAGCCATACATTTAGCAACTAGGTGTGACATTAAAAAAAGTCTTAAGGATTTCTAGTTCCAGAAATCACAGTTTGAGCTACATGGAAGAAATTAATATTGGCTGGGGGATAAATTATCTGTCATTTTTTAATTGTGTGTAACCACAATGAATAAGAACTGTTGTTTTTTTCATGCTCACTATCTTTGACTCCATGGAGTAAGTACCATGTCTGCTGCCATTGGAAAGTCAGTATTTGACGGTGGTTACCAACTGTTAGCAACAGTTACAGTAGCTGAAATTATGTCATATCTCCTTTGCTAATAACAAACATCATCACCAGTGTTTGTTTTTCTAAGGACATATCAATTACAAG
This sequence comes from Pandion haliaetus, assembly GCA_013401275.1. NCBI lineage: Eukaryota > Metazoa > Chordata > Aves > Accipitriformes > Pandionidae > Pandion > Pandion haliaetus. The sequence goes on along the minus strand of VYZV01033777.1, from coordinate 17,988 downwards.
AAATAATAAATTGATTGTAAGATGAGACATTACAAATAAAACAATGTGGCAGAGGTTATTTTGAGATCTAGTACAGGATATAGGAAGCTAAATACTCTGAAAAACAGCAGAGCAATATACTATTGTGGGAATAAATAAGGGACCATTCTAAATCTAGAGATGCTGAAGGGATGAGTGAAATGCCAACAAACTTCTTGGACATAGACGGAAGCCCACTCCAAATTGTTGTTTATTGAAACCTGAAATTTTACTGCAGGCTTTATACAAAATCCAAGAATTATTTCTGCTAATTCAATAAAGAAGCATGATCCCAGCTAAATTGAAAATGGAAATATGGGACAAATTGGTCTTTTAGTCTTAAGGTTGCCTTCACAGTTTGAAACACACAGTAATAGGGAGTTATCATATAATTAGCAGTTGAGAGACAGCTATAATAACAGCAGAAGAATTGTCAACAGGGAAAAGTAAAATACCAGATACAAATATCTGGTCATATTAGTAAGTTTCTTTTTCACTTTCATATTAAAATATCAATACACATTTTCATACAATTGTGTTTGTTAACATAACCATATCAGAATTTACAGCAAACCTTTCAGTTGCAACACCTCTTGGAGTAAACGCTTTGTATTTATATTACTAGTGGAACATATTCTACTCTAGCTGAGTGGAATAAAGTAAAACAAATAGCTAGTAGAAAGATGTATTAAAGATCCTACATAATTTCCATTTTGTATATTATTTTCCATCTTGGTGTTTTACTACATAAATTGTACCATAAACTGTCTGCTAAATAACAGATCATACTTTCTGTATCTTTTTTCTGCTTTGTTATGAATGAAACTTTTAAGAAAAATTCTAGCTCAGAGTGTGCTGTATTGTACATTTTAAAGTACTTGCAAGCTCTGACAGCTGGTACTAGCATAAACTACGTTAGGGAGAAAGAAAAAAGAAGCAATAAAAATAAAAATACTTTGGTAGAAAAAAGTGTATTTTCTAAACTTAATAAAACTGCATCATCTATCCCTGTTGCTTCAGTGCTCCCAGGCATGGACTACTTCTTACCTAGTTTCTTTCTGAAGTAGTAACTAAGTGTGGAATTTGTCATTATCACAAAACTAGTTCCTATCATGCATTTTAAATATATTTTAAATATCTAGCTTTTTTGTGTTATTGTAACAAAACTGTTGAATTCATTCTCTGCTTCTGCAAAACACTTGGCAGCTGGACCTCTGTTTCAGTTTGCTCATATGACATATTTACAATCTCTTTTGAATGTAGCAAAACAGTCACAGTCTTTATCATGACTGTCTACCACTCCAAGGAGTTGGGAAATTAAATTTTTCTTCATTTTTTTGTGTTTATAAATTGACCATTATGTATTTTTAATATTATATTTTGTTGAACAGAATGCAGATAGATTGAAAAAATAACATATTCAACTGTGATTTAGTGAACAACACAAATATTTAAGTTAATGAATATACGTAGAATTTACAAGGTGTGTTTTACTGGATCAGCTAGAAGTGTCTTGATTGATATTTGCCTGCTTTCAAGAATATCAGTTTAGTAAATGAAACACTTTCTGTTACTGATACCACAAGCAGCTCAATTGCAGATGACTATATAAATTGTTAGATAATTTGATTTTTTTTATTATCTCCATTAAGTCACTGCATTTTAAATATTCATGTAAGTTTATATAAACTTGTCTTAGCTTCTGTATCTTGTGTGTGTGTATAACTTCTTTTTCTGACACAGAGATAGGTCTTTTTACAAATGGACACAGCTAAGAACAGACTACTAAGGCTACAGATTAAGATGAGAAATTTTGGCCGATTTTTTTTCTGAAGGTGAATATTGAATTAAACTTCATTGTTTGGTTTGGTTTTTTTGCAATCACCTTTTTATGTTTCAAAGCTGTTCTTTGTCCTGACTGAGCTGGACACCAATATAAGAAATGAGCAATGTTATCTTAGACTGTGCTAATCACCCAAGTCTTTCAGTTGAGTCATTTAACATACCGTTATATTGCTTTTTCTCTTTGAACTTCTAAGTTTTGTCTTGCACATTCCAAAAACTCTTGCCAGGCACAGGAAAACAGGAATACTTTTATCTTTCTGGTCACCAGTGAAATAGTGATATAAAAATTGGATTTCATTTGAACACTTGAAATTTTTCAGCCTCTTTTATAAGATAAACATAAACCCAAAAATTATTGAACTAGGTGCCCTGAAATGCACCATGTATTTTAAAATTATTTTACGTATGTTCAGCATTTTTAAAAATATGTAATTTAAACAAAAAACTAAAAAAAAGAAGGATTTTTTAAAAATTCTAAAAAAGGGGATTTTTAGAAATAAATAGTTACATAAAATTTATAAAAATACAATAACTATTTATTACCTGAATTTTACATGCATTAATGAATATTTTTTTCTTCTCTGTAATTTTTTTTTAATTTGTTTACTATGATTTGGAAACATACAAACAAAAAATCATATAGGTTTTATCTTCAGTAACACAAATTCAGACTCCCATTCGTGACGGCTGTCCTATTCCACATGACAGTTTTATCTTAGCAAATTACAGAACTCTAGACATTTTTCTAGGACTTTCTAGAGCGATTAAGACAGGCAATGAGGCCTAGAAGAAGGATAGGGATGAGTGCTGGTATTGTGAATGTCAAGTAGTAACTGCAGAGATTGCAGAATTCGGGACTGGATGGCCTTCAGCAACGTGGGGAAAGCTTGTTAGGAAAGCATGCAAACTGAAGTGTGGCTAGAGGGACTTGGAGTAAAAACCATGAGAGAGCTGGAGTACTTTGGGTAGAGGATGGATTTGGATATTGGGACTGGGGATAAAAATGTAACACTGTAAAAAGGTATTTTTGACAATATGGAAGAATTGTGGTGAAGAATAGTGACTAATTAGAAGATACACAGAAATAGGCAAAATGGAAGGTTAATCATCAGAAAAACAATAAATCAAGACAGGTAAGGCAGTTTAGAAAAGGATCCAAAAGGGGAAAATGTACATAATTATATACTTCTTGGGCAAGGGTTGAAGAGATTTGGTAGGAAAAATGGTGTTGGGCTTAGAGGGTGAGGCAAGGTAGTAACTGAGAAAGATTTTGAATTGGAAGATAGAAACAAAAGGTGAATATTTATACTCACTACTCAAGGAAATTGGGAATAGGATTTGGAGGTGAGAGAATGAGCAAAATAAAACAAGACTTGGAATGGGATTATTGAGATTTGAAGACTGATCCTGATTTATAGTAGGGGAATATGCAGAAGATTCTGTTTATCTCTCACCCACTAGAAGTTTTTTGAGTTTCAGGAATCCTATAGCAGTAAGTGAGAAACAGAATGGCAAAACGCTTAAATGCTATTCACGTAGTAGGTAACAATGTATTACTGTTGTTAACCTGTTCACTTGGCAACAGTCGTTTTAACAGACAGGTGTCTTTATAAAACTCTTTATTAAAAAAAATAAAAATCTAAAGGTAGAAAACACATTAAAAGAACATAACAACACACCGCTAAGTCAAACTTTGAGAAATGTCAGATTATATGCTACCTTGAATGTTAATACAAAGATGAAATTGTTATTTGCAAGTGGAATAATATTTTTGCATTTACTTCAGTGCATAGGACAAATGTAGATACAGCAAGAAAGACTGTGTAGTGATGAAGGCTGTCATTGCTACATTGCTTGCCTCAGAATCTGGGAAGTATGCATTGACCTAAGTGGAGTCCTCATCAGATAGAAGGATATTCTACTGATTTAGTATTCTAAAAGCCAGTTGGGACAAATTCTCATTTGATTTGCTTTCATTCAAGAGATATGAAGCAAGTAACCTAAAAAACCTCTGAAAATGGTTGCTCATTTTTAACAATTGTCAAATGTGAGATCTTTCAAAACAATTTGCTGAAGATGCTGTATATTTGCAATAGCAAGTAAAAACAAAGGGACATGTGCCTCGAACACATCAAGTGCTACATAATGAAATTACTTAGGCATAAGAGGTTCCAGCTGCCTCCTGCCCAAAATGTAGGAGTCTCTTAATCTTAATCTTCCTCTATTTTGGCTCTCCAACTATGAAATTAAAGTATACTGCTCCCTCACCTCCCAAAAGTATTTTAAAAAATTCAGATACTGTACTACTTAGAATAGTCTAAAACAGCCTGGGAGATAACTGATAATCTGTAATCAGAAGAGTATTTAAATCATGTCCAGTAAATAGACCCTCAGGCTATACTTTGAACAATAAGGTTAAACCAAACCCAAAATATAAAATATTAGCTATCTGGTGGAAGTAAACAATGTTTATTTTTCTACCAAATTAAGCAAGAGAGTAGAGAAAAATGTGGCAACATCAGGAAGCATACAGAAGAGCTTTGAAATGAGGTTATAAAGGCAATTTAAATTTTCAGATTAATTTTTCTTTACTCGACTTTTCAACTTTTAGAATGTTCTTTTACACAGGGATAACAGTTGTAAAGAGTTGGATGGAATATATGAACCATTTAGAGCAGCCACTTCACCAAATTAACACTGTGATTGTGATCACTTGCAACTATGAGAAATCTAATACTAAATAAGATAATGTGCCAGGAAAATATGACACATTATTTTAAAATGCACACTACATTTCTGCTTACTTGGCCTAATCATCTCATTGAATCTGACTTTTTTTTTTTGACTCTTAAAAAGTATTCTGATTCCTAGAGTTAGTACTCCCAGATTGACTGTTTGTGAAAACACTGAGACAGAACAGCTCACTCGGGCAACTTCTGTAATATTTTCCTCTTCCCCAGGGAATGTTAACTTCAAACAGGAGCAGACTGACGAGCATGCCAATATGTAGTGCAGTGGAATCACACATCAAAGAAATCACACAGTTGGAAATTGTTCAGAGTGTATTTCAACCATACATCTGACTTTGGCTCCAGCCCTACCACAGCTTTTTAATAGCTAGAGAATGAACAGACACCAGAAATAAATTTGATTAAAATAAAATCAACAACAAAGTAAACTCAAAGAGTTGTAATTTCTGTGAAAAAGAAGTAAATAGTTAGCATAGAATTTCTGGTTATATTTCCAAAATAACTATAATTTACATCTTATCCTGGAACATTAAGCTAAGGAAGGTAATCTGCTGAGACAGAAGAGGGGGAAATGTCCTTGTGTTGAAATGGAACATACAGTCTTTAGGACAAAAATTGCATCTAAATGTCTGAGGACTGTTATTTGAGGTAGTTAATTCATATTATCCATATAACTGTGTTATTTTAAAGGTAGATTCTCTATTGACTTACCGAGGCAGGACTCAGAGATTTGTGTTGCAAACTTTCCTGACTGAGGTAAGTGCTAAACTGGCCATCAATCTGGATTAGACTGTGGTTTGGGACTGACTTTACTTGATCATTCACATATATGCTGTCGGGCCACTTAAACAGGATCCTTTCTGTTCCTGTGATAGAGAAAACAATTTAATCTCATAGTATAAAAAAGTCATACAGAAAGGCATAATGTCTGGAGCAGGAAACTGCAACTGTGAACCGTGAATATGTTTATTGACATATATATGTGCAGGGTATCAGGCTAATAACACACAAACACTACTAGGTTTCCAAAGTCACACTAGACAAATAACAGGACTATTCACATTAGGCAAAAGGATGAGCAAGACAAGAGGGACCAGTAGAGAAAATATGCAAAAGAGATTTTATGACCTTGCTAGGTTTGACCTTTTTACTACATGTATGTACAGGGTTGTCATGGTTTCGGTTTCAGCCCAGCCGGTAACAAAGCACCATGAAGCCGCTTGCTCACCCCCCACCCCTGCCCCTGGCCACGTTGGGATGAGGAGAAAATCCAAAGGCAGGCTCGTGCGTCGAGACAAGGACTGGGAGGGATCACTCCCCACTTATGGTCACGGGCAAAAGACAGGCTCAACTTGGGGAAGAAACAACAAAACCAAGGGTATTAGGAAGGAAAACCAAACATCAGAACACCTCCCCGCACCCCTCTCGTCTTCCCGGCTCAGCTCCATTCCCAGTGCTTTCTACCTCCTCCCCCCGGCGGCACAGGGGAACACGGGATGGGAGATGAGTCAGCTCGCCCCACATTGTCTCTGCCGCTCCTTTCCTCAGGGGGAAGAGTCCTCACCCGTTCCCTACTCCACCGTGGGGTCCGTCCCACGGGAGACAGACCTTCACCAACTTCTACAACGTGGTTCCTTTCCGCGGGCTGCAGTTCCTCACAAACTTCCCTGG
>VYZV01033777.1:239-11475 GCA_013401275.1 Pandion haliaetus | reverse complement strand
GCCTGGGCCAGAGGTGGGGCCGCCTCTTTGGCCCCGGGGGAGCCTCCAGCAGCTTCTCCCAGGAGCCCCCTCTGCAGCCCCCCCCCCCCCTACCAAAAAAAAAAAAAAAAAAAACCCGCACCACACAAACACGTAACAAGTGCCTAGAATAATTGTTCCATAATTCATGATTTTGGCTTGATAGACATAATAAATAAGCCACACCTACAGAAGATACAAATTTTCAACAGCGAAAATTTGGAATCAATAGCACAAAGTTAGTCACTGATTTCCTGGGTAAAGAAATCATACAATCACTACATATATATATTTTAGTTAAATAAATCAGGTCAACATTAGAGTGTGACAAAGTAATTTTATTGCATTGAAGGGTTCAGTTCCCCTGTTTTTAGCTGTATGTGATTTCCATAATTTCTTTCTTCTATAAATCTTTTTGTTCTATCTTTTAGTTCATCATGCCCATGTGGCACTTACCTATCCTCCTGAGCACTTGCATACCTATCATGAGGTATCTGTTCTAGCATTATACTTGATACACGTCCAAACTATGACAGATACATTCTTAAAATGTTCTGATAAGGTCTTATTTTGTGTCCCTTGTTTACTTTATTTCAGTTTTGCTTGTTGTCCCTTCAGTTAATTTCAGTTCCACATACTCCTGCCATAAGTCATTTGTCATGTTCATCATGACTGTTGTCTTTGCTATGTTGGCTTTAATTTTTAGCAAATAACTTTTGGTATTGATAGTTATCAAATCTCCACATACTGAGGAGATGCAACAGTAACAGGTGAATCTTTTTCTGTTAGCTTCACAATTTTTTTTTTTCAAATGAATCCTCCAAAATATTCCTCTTCCTTCTAGTTCTTTTTTTTTCCTACCAATATTTGCTTCCTTCCTTGACTCCCCCCTCCCTCCAGCATTTATGTTGTTCAAACTGATTTTAATTCTAAATCTATTGCTTTTCTGGTTTAGCACTGCAGATACGTATCTGGCCTGTTGCTCTGCAAGCTCCACTTTATTCCTTCTAGTCTGAAAAATGCCATGAAGAACTTTCTTGGAATCTGAAACAGACAAATTCCTCTGTAGCTCTTGTGCTCATTTCTGTCTTCTTTGTTACAGGTTGATATCAGTGTTGCTTTCATATGTTTACTGAATACCTGTTCCTTGTAAATACCGTTCAATAGTTTTACCTTGTCTTTTTTGTGGTTCTCACCTACATTACCATTCATAGGCAATGTTTCTTTCCTAAAAGGAAAGAAATTCAAAACTTTTCCCTGTGTCATTTGCTTTCTTTCATTTTGCTCTATAATACTTCTCCAGGACCCATTTAATTATTATTTTCTGAATGTTGTGTAACTTTGACATATTTCTCCAGCATTCTTACCTGTTCGCTGTTATTTGCACACATTTGTCTTTCAAGTCAAACATCCTGTTTGGTTCCTCTTTTCTTACATAACATTTCTCTTTATATATTCTTCTGCTCTTTACTGTGTTTGTATGCTTACTGCTTAGTTTCATACACCCTACATCCTCTGTTTTATCTTGGGTCAACTTACTGTGTTCATATCTTCATACTGTTACTACTCAATTGCCTTGCACCCCAAATCTTCCATAAAAATCTAAACCAGATGAACAATGCTATGTTTATCCCAGATCTTAATTTCTACTCCTTTTCTTTTTGGCTGTCAGTGTGATTCTTGTGATGATAGTACAAAATTAAAATCTAATCTGATATCAGTTGTAATTATCATGACGTTACACTTTTTTATATAGAAAATCTGCCATGCATAGAAAATCTATGATGCCCCTCCTTTGTAAATCAGATTCTATCTAGACCAATTCTTTGGAGACATTCTTAGCTGAAATAATTTATATGGTTGGTTTCCCTCCACCAGTATAATAAACCACAGCATCCTTTTTGACATTTCATTTTCTTTGCAGTATCCAAATCTGTCTACTGGTCTAGGCCAGAAATTCCAGTTGTTTTTTTTTTTTTAACTTTCATTGCAAAATTTTCCATTTTACATGCAGGGCTTTTTTCCTAATGTATTTTTCATTTAATCCTATTTTCTGAGAGGTGAATGTGACTCCTCTTTAATTTAATGGCAACTAAAATGGCATATTTCTCATAGAAAAACAGTGAAATGGATTTAGGACAAAGTTTATCCTAAATGGAGTCCATTTGGAATTAATGGAATTTCATGCAGAATACTGAAAAGAATAGTTGCACAAATGTATTGGAACAAGTAATGGGTAAAGCATATTCCATAGAATCAAAAAACAAGTTGACTGTGATGTTTCTTCAGATAAAATTAAGGTAAATTAATTAAAATAATTCCCTCTGTACAGATAGCTATAGATTAAGTGATAATTACCTTCTGTATTCTCACTATTTTTAGGTAAAGCTGCTTTTCTGAATCACTACCTTAAAGTCCAGCTCTCACACCTCTATGAGGTTCTCATTCACAACTATCTTCAAAAGTCCCATTTCTATTTACAAGCTGATCATTTCTCCTGTCAGGTCTTTCATAAATTTGCTTTACAGTGTGTTGGGTTTTCATGGCAAGGTTTTGGTAGTGGGGCGGAAGGGGTGGATGCTGTGAGAAGACACCAGGAGCTGCCCACGTCAGACAGAGCCAGTTTCATCCGGCTCCAAAATGGACCTGCTGCTGGCCAAAGCTGAGCCTGTCAGCAACATTGGTGGCATCTCTGTGATAACTTATTTAAGAAAGGGTAAAAAATGCTACACAACAGCAGTTGAAAGAGAGGAGTGAGAACACGTGAGAGAAACAGCCCTGCAAGCACCAAGGTCAGTGAAGAAAGAGGGGGAGGAGGTGCTCCAGGCGCAGGAGCAGAGATTCCTCTGCAGCCAGTGGGGAAGACCATGGTGAGGCAGGCTGTCCCCCTGCAGCCCATGGAGGTCCACGGTGGAGCAGATATCCACCTGCAGCCCGTGGAGGACCCACCGCCGGAGCAGGTGGATATGTCCTGAAGTAAGCTGTGGCCTGTGGAGAGCCTAACCAGAGGAGGCTCCTGGCAGGAGCTGTGACTCTGTGGAGAGGAGCCCATGCAGGAACAGGTTTTCTGGCAGAACTTGTGGGGGGACTCACACTGGAACAGAACATTTCTGAAGGACTGTACCCTGTGGAAAGGACCCGTGCTGGAGCAGTTCTTGGAGAACTGCAGCCCATGGGAAAGACCCACATTGGAGAAATTCGTGAAACATTGTCTCCCATGGTAGGGAGCCTGTGCTGGAGCAGGGGAACAGTGTGAGGAGATAGGAGTGGTGGAGATGAAATGTTATGAACTGACTGCAACCACCATTCTCCATCCCCCTCTGCTCTCCAGGCAGGAGGGAGGAGACTGAAAGGTCACAAGTGAAGTTGACCCTGGGCTGAGGAGAGGGGTGGTTTTAGTTTTGTTTTTATTTCTTGCTATCATACTTTATTATTAATTGGCAATAAATTAAACTAATTTTGCCTAGTCAAGTCTGTTTTGCCCATGATGGTAACTAGCAAGTGATCTCTCTTCTTATCTCTACTCATGAGCTTTTCCATTGTATTTTCTCCCCCTTTTGAGAAGGGGGATTGAGAGAGTGGCTAGGTAGACAGCTGGTAGCTAGGCAAAGTCAACCCACCACAGGCGGATTCTTCATATTGTTTAAGTCCTTGCTTTTGCACTGGATTCCACAGGTGGTCTTCTGTTCTCTTTGAATTCTGTAATAATAAAACTAGGGATTGCTCAATGGGCATAGCAGGAGACTGCTTTTTAAAGTATTTTTTTACACAGCAGACTGAACTTTTGGAGTCTGTTAACATACAGGGTTTTGAAGACAGGTAATATCAGAAGGTTGTAAGAGAGATTACACAAATTTGTGGACAGTAGGTACATAACCAAATAGTTCAAGAATCAGTCAAGGATCTATCTTCTAAAAACCTTTATCCAGTGGCTGTTGGTGCTTAGAGACTACAAGGGACAACAGACCACAGATAATGGCCAGACTCATGTACTATCCCTAAACAGCACCTTCTATTGCCATTATCAAAGACGGAAAAGTGAGTTAGACAGACCATTATCTACCCCACTGCATTTCTTCTGTTTTTTGATCCATTATGTTTTCTCACTGAATACAAGACTCAGATCCTTACTCACTCAAGCCATGAGGCTTTTTCAAAGCTTTTGTTACTTGCACATTTTTATTATGTTCAACAAATGATGGAAGAGAATTTACTATTAGTGTAGTGAGTGTTCTAGCAGATTAATCAAAATAGGTATTTTTTATGTCCCGTTTAAACTGGTAATATAACACTTATAGTCCAGTTCACCTAATTGTTACTAATTCCTCTTAATAATACAATTAAAATTGTTATACATTGACTTTCTAGCCTGGTGTAATGCCCACCCTACTTATATGTTGTTATGGCAGGTTGTTATCATTCCTAGTTCTTTGCTGGGGCAAGCACTATGTTGACAGTGAGAATATCTTCTTCCTCAGTCTTGAGGGTTATTGCTCAGGGTTATTGTTATAATTCTCAACCCTGTGTTTGCTAATGAGTTACAGACTTTATTCACCTTTGATCCATGTGGTTTACTTACACGAAGATTACATAGGCTTGTTAGTCTTTTTTATTTTTTTTTTTATATTATGCTTTATTTTAGGATAAGAACTGTGCAATTGCAAAATAAATAAATAAAACTTAAGGTAGCAGCAAGTTAGATAATAATATGCCTTTAAAAAGCTCAAAATCACAGCACAAGCAATAGACCTGATCATTCTGCCATAACAGCTAGCACAACCTAGGCAATAGTCACCTCATCATAAAGCAAGTTGACACTGCAGCAGAAATTTCTTAAATAATTTGAAAATACATGTAAAATCAAGCTAAAACATGTTTGAGATCAAACAAGTTCAGGCAAAGCTTGGCAAATCCTGAGAGATGGTATGGTTAATTATTGTTTTGAAAACCTGAGGTCTGTTACTAACGCTTGGCAACATTAAATTGCCTTGGCCACAGAATTTACTAACTTCAAATTACTCATCCAGCTATTCCCTGTCTTAGGGACCTCTCTAATACCTTGCGGTACTCTTTTTCCCACTATTCAATTTCTGAGCAGAGAAAATTACTATACTTCCCATTGCCTTTCATTTTGGCTGATTGCAGACTGTTTCATCATTATTTATATTAGTTTTACAATCTAAATCTTATAACAGTAGGCGCTTATTGACACTAATTGAATCAAACACATTGTTAACACTTCTCAGACAAATGCATTAAGAATCTCATCTCAAGCATTAGAAGGTACATCTATTCTTTCACAAAAATAAATCATGTTAGTGAAGTAAAAAAACCAGAGGTACTGCTTATACCAATTCTCACTTTTTTTTCCCCTTGTTTTTGATGTCTGATGGTTATAAATTGTGCTCTTGTGCTGATTCCATCTTGCTTAACTGAAAACTTGCCTGATCAGTTGTTATTTGTAACATTCTTTTTCTTTAGATACTTCCCAGAACGGCTACAACAGAAGTGTGTTCACATACATTATCTTATCGATTAATCATATATGCAGCTGAATAATTCCCTAAGAAAGCCATTGGTTTCTTAACTAGTGTGGAAAAAACCACTAGGAGTTCCCAACTTATTTCCCTTCCCCTTCTCCTCAAGCCTAATAAATCTCCATAGGGATGAAGTCCCCGAAAAATGTTCCTTGGTTTTCCATGTCTTACTGTTAATGTGTTACAATGTATAATTCATTGTGAACTCCTGTCACTTAAATTGCATGTACAATAGTAATGATAATAACACCTGGCTTTCCTATAGTGTTTTTCATTAACAGATTTCAAAGTGTTTTGCAAAAATAAAAAGCATTATTACTATTAAAATAAACTACATGCAAATGGTGTTTTAAACAGCAAAATACATTAATCTGTTAAAAAATAATCCTACACCAAGGCACTTCCAATTTAAGACAATATTCAATGTGGAGAGAAGGACTTTCCCCAAAGTATTTACTTGTGTGCTCGGCAATTTATATATTCATTAGTTACTGAAGAAAGACACATTCTATATTTTCTTTCCCTGTTGGACTTCAGATTAAGCAATGCCCATGCTTGTACATTTTTCCTAGGTGCTGCTGAAGCAGCTAACCCTGTGAGAAAAAATTCCTGCCACTCCAGACAAGGTAGGTTTCCTTCCTGATGTCCTTACAGGAAGAGACCTGAGGGGCTTTTTTTTTGTTGTTTTTTAAAGAGAATTAAGAAGCTTTTTTTATTTTCTCCTCCCCTGGAAATACTCAGTATAAATTGCAGGGTTGTCTTCACTTTACAGCAAGCTACAGAAAATTCTTTAGTTATCTTGCATTTCTAAAGATTTTATGTTTCTACTGTATATGAATTTTGCTGTGTAAGCCAGTCTTCCTTCATAAAATTACTCAGTTGAAAACTGAATTTGATTCATAAGTGCAGCAAATATCAGACAGATGTTATGTTCAGTGACTTTTTGTATCACGTATAAGTGTGCTACTACAGAGTTCATAATCAGGGATGTGCTGGTTGTGAGTCTCAAGGTCAGGATAACATGGAAGAGTAGCCTGAGGGGTGCTGGGTAGGGACCTGCGGCAGCCTGCCCTCCTGACTGAGAGGGATGGAAAAAGCATTTTATGAAGAATCACCAAAGCCTCCCATGTGTGCGTACTTTTCCTCATAGGGGTTTCTGGCTATTCAGAGAATTGCTGGGAAGAAGAAGATACCTTTATACAGGCAACCCAAGAAGCTGCTAGGCCGTCTTGGTGAGAAACTGAATCTAAATTAAGTAAATTCAAGATTAGTTCCCTCTCTCGCCTAATTTCTATGTGACTTTTTTCTTTATTGGTAGTTTGCAAGTGATTTCAAACTTTGTCCATACTACAGCAAGGTTCTTATTTTTTCTTTTGTTTTTCGTCATCTTTTGTAGGATAAGACATTAATTTTGATCTAAAGAATGATATTGAAGTAAAGCTAAAGGACTACTGGGAACTTTTTTTTTGTAATAGCTAAATTACACTTAAAATCTTGTTCTGGACAAAAAAGAATAATCTATATTAAACTAAGAACTATATTGTGAATATAATTGTTAAAAGTCTAATAGTCCAGATTATGAAAATAATGTAGAAAGGCCTCAAGAATACAGTTCTCTGCCCTCTCCTCTCCTCTCTTCTCCCCTCCTCTCTTCTCTTCTCCTCTCCTCTTTGCAAAGTCACTGCAGTCTACGTGTGTAAACAGCTGATAGTGAGTTCTGTAATATGCCTAAGCTCTGTGTTTAGATGTATTTCCTTTGTAGCTTTAAATTTCATCATTCAAGTATAAAAAAAATGGTAAGGTAAATAGGTACAGCTTCATAATCTCATTTCTCTTAGGTATCAAATAGTGCCATGGTGTCTAAATGCCAGACAGAGAAGATGATTTCAGTTTGCCAATGTATCTGAGAGTCTGTATGAGCAAATATTAATGTCTCCTGCCAATTACAGATTTGATGATCTGACTGAGCTATATTTTCACCAGAATAAGAGGCATAAGAAAGTAGTTTTCCACTGTCTTTTTGCATCTGAAGGTATTAATTTGACTCCTTCCTAAGCAAAATGAAAGGGGATTTCATTTGTGGCTCACACTCTCAAGAGGCAGTTATTTTTATTGATCTTCCATTTTTATTGATTACGTTATTCAGGAAAGAGAGAATTAAAGTTGTTTATGTAACTGCTGCACAAGACTTCTCTTTAGTTAGCTTTTAGTTCCATCAGGTTTTAGGTGTTTTTTTTTCACCTACATCTTTTTTCCAGTGATGGAAAAATATTTTTCTTTGACTTTTTAATGCGTCAAAAGCAAAATTGCTTTTCACTCTCATCTGTCATACAGTTAAACCACTTACAAATTTCAATGTGGTATGTGCCCTATAATTGTTATATCTATTTGAGCTCCTGAGTATGAATCAAAGGTGTTAACATTTGTTATGACTTCTGAGTGCCTTGCAGAAAACATAATTATATGGTAAATTTACTTTAGTGTTTTGGCTATGTTATAAAATTGGGAGACAAAGCTGACCCCAAACAATATAGTTTTGAGAAAACTCTGATTATCATATCTTACTTATGTATCTTGAACTATTTCAGTTAATATGAAGAAAGGAGTAGTGATATTGTTTGAGATTTGGCTTGCTAGAAGAAATACAGAAAATGAATATAGCAAGTTTAATTTTATTGACTTTTTTTTTTTATTATTATATTAAGCTACCTGTACCTCCATTCTGTCCATACAGCTGGGTACCTAGTTTGAAAGAGTGCTTGATTTTTTTAAAGTCTTTCCATTATTTCATGTTTTCTGGAATATTTAGAGAGAAGTAGGCTATTAAACTGAAGTAATAAACTCTTACTGTATGCTTCAATTTCCCGAGATTCATCTCTTATGTATTAGCAATCCAATTTTTTGAGTTCAGCTTGCTGGCTAATTTATTCTACCATGAACAAACTTAACAGCTTTGTAGCTGGTCTCTGTCTCAGTTATCTGTGTAAATCAGCAGTAATATGTAACTTGATTCAATTATTCATCTCTTTAGAGCTGTGGAACATTTCCTCTCACTGAGAGGTTTAAATCCTGCTAGTTGTCTGCCTTTTGGTTAGCCCTGAAATATAGCTTACCGGTCTCAAAATTAATTTAGTGCTTTTGGTACCTTTATCCTTTCCATATTTTGTCTCACAATGAATAAAGCACATCTCATCCTCATATTTGTGCATTCAACAAGTTCATTTTTAGCAGTTTGCCTTTTGGTCTTGCCTTTATTTATTTACTTATTTATTGTTATTTTTCTGTGTCTCTCTCCATCTTTTAGAGCATATATGACTGTTCTGATGCAAAAAATTTGCACTTTGGTCACCTCTGAATTGATGAACAGAAAACTGGATAATATAAAAATAATTGTAAGTAACCACTAATAACTCTGAATTTCTTAACCAAAGACTAAAATAGTAACTCTATATTTTGATCCATTGCTAATTTGATCCACCAATATCTGTTTGTAATGTTATTAAATGTTCTCTAGCCTGTCTCACTGTCGGTTCAGGTATAGATTACAAGATCTCCTGATCTGCTGAACAGGTCGGTTTGCATTTATATTTCAAGTAATTCACATTACTCATGCTGCTAAAAGTGGCAAGTGTCATGATCTTCAGAATTCTAGGGAATACTTCCGATTAAAGGATAGTGTGAAGGGAATAGACCTCTTATCTCAGTGCTACCAATTCCATTTTGAAATGGTGATTAGTTTTTAATATCAAGTTAATCTGAACTTTCCTGAGCTTCAGAACAAAAAGCTGTTCTTAAAATGCCATGTCCTTGACATAAAGATTACTTTTGCTAAGAATTCCAGTGGGATGTTTTTTATAGACAAAATGTAACACTCCTGCCTCCTCCCTCCCAAAATCAAGTAAACTCATATATATGCAGAAATAAAGGAAACTATAAAAAGTTTTGTCTGGTGGCCCCTGGCAGGCTTAATCATCCGGAAAATGAAAGCCATCTTATGCATCTTCATGACTATGGTTTTTTACAGGCACAATAGAACATGAAAAAATGAACATGGCATCTGTTCCTGTATGCTTAGGTGAAAACTTTTAAAATGCTAAATAATTAGTTTAATTTTCTGGGTTCTCTGGAAGCAGCACCGCTTAGAATTCTGATCAGTGTTATAGCAAATGTTGCAATTAATTTGGAAATTGAGGTTTGGAGATTCAAAAAGAATACTGAATTGTTTGGAATATTACAGTGATCTTTACAATTCAACCATGGCGTCAGTTCAAACTCACCTTTAATTAATCATTTCTATTTCTATGCATAGCCATGCTTTTGGAATCATTAAGGAAAATCTGAAGTTTGATATAATTTAAGTAAAACCTATCAGCAAGGTTTTAATAGAGGAATTAGCAGACATATTCTGTTTTATTGGCTATGCTGAGTAAAAGTCTTTGAGGAGATATGTTACCTCAGTCACAGATTTTATAATATATAATGTACTTACAGGCAACTTCAGGGTAGCAGAATAGCATATCAGTAGTTCTATTCTTAAAGACCTTAATGCCTTCAGGTTTCCCTTCACAGTTAAAACAGAGTGTTGCTGGAAAATGTCATTATGTTTAACTACATAGATATATATGTTATACGACAAAAAAACTCTTCCCATGTCATTAAGAGAGACATTGATTCATTCCATGATAATACGAGCAATTGAGTTCATGCACTATCTGAGGTACATGTTATAAATCAGAGAGAAGCAAGCAACTTGAAAGGCATTTCTAGCTAAATGTTTTTAGTGTGCAAGGTGTTAAAAGCAAAATTTATCAAAAATGCATGGGGAAAAAAATCCATAATTCCAAGTGTGTATCTTGTTCTTGTTTTAAGAGCAGATTTAACCCATTCCTTGGTCTCTCATAGTTCTCTCCATTATATTTACTTTAAAATGTTCTTTAAATAATAACATCACAATAAAAACTATATTGAAAAAAATATTATTAAAGCTAAGTAAAAGTTATAGGACAGTCATCTTAACACATAAATATTTACACCTGCTTTTAATACTTAGAAAAAAAGGCAAAGCTTTAACAGACTGTGCAGTTTAAACAAATTGTAACATAATTTTCTTTCAAAATGTCAGAGAATTTCTTTGTTTCTCCCATTAGTTTTAGGGGGGAAAAAGGGAATAAAAAAATCTGCTTATTTTACTGAAATGTAGTGATCAGTATTTTATCAGTTCAGATATGATCCCATAAGAAGATTCTCATTCATGGGGAAGTGGATACAAAGACAGCAGATGAAAACAAGCCTTCCCGTTTTATTATTGGGTCTTTTTCCTGTTCCTATAACAGAAGGTTGGTTTTTCTTTGTTGTTTTTTTTTTTCCTTAAATTACTTCTTTAAAAGTACTACCTGGAACAATAGGAGTCCAGTTTTAATTATATATTGAGTTGCCGATGGTAAAAGAATTATGAATTAATAGGTGAACAAAATGCTAGTGGCAGAACTCTGAAAAGAGGATAAATATTAAGCTTCAAAACTTATCAGAGTTCCAGAAAACAAAATTCCTTGGACACTCATTTCAAAGACTTCTTAAGGAAATGATTCATTTATTTTCCATGTTTTCACAAATTCAGAATAATGTAGGCATTAAATGTTCACACTATTTTTACCCTAGGTTTTATTTCTATAGTTTTGAAA
>VYZV01033776.1:395744-413051 GCA_013401275.1 Pandion haliaetus | reverse complement strand
TGGGACCACCTGCCGGGGGGGGGGCACAACCGACCCACTTGGGGAAGGAAGGATGGGACCATCTGCCGGGGGGTTGTGCTGGGCCACCTATAAGGGGTGCTGGACCACTTTTTGGGGAAGGGGGGGGGTCTCCTCGCTGCTGGCATCCCCCTTCCGACAGTTCCTCTCCCCTAGGAGCGAGGCGGCAACAACTCCTTCACCCATGAAGCCCTCACGCTCAAGTACAAACTGGACAACCAGTTTGAGCTGGTGTTTGTGGTAAGTGACCCCCCTGGGATGGCAGGTTGGCCCTCCAGGCCCCCCCCCCAGGGTACCCCAAAACCCCGGGGGAGCGGGATTGTCCCAGAAAAGGGGTGTTCACATGTGTCTTGGTTGGAAAAAAAGCTGTTTAATGCCTTCCCAAAGGGGCGAGGTTTTCCGCTGCCTTCCTAAAATCTTGGGGAGAGCGGGGGCTGACGTGGCGAGGTGGCTTCACCGACGCTGCCTGGGAAAAGAGGCAGCTCGTGCATCGATAGCGCGAAGGTTTTTCCTGGCGCTTTCCCTTCTTCCTCCTCCCCGTGCCAGCTGCTGCCCGCAGCGACGTGGGGAAAGCGGGGCCCGTCGGCCTCGCGGAAGAGCTGGTGCTGGCTGGGAAGCAGCATGATGGGGGTCGTGCATTAGGAAAAATTGCCCCCAAGTTAGTGTTAATTTGGTCTGGAAACAGAGAGAACAATTACCAGCTTGGTGCGGTTTAAGCAAACAGATGTTTTAATTGTGTGGGGCTGTGCCTCGACTCCCAAAACCGGGTTAGCTCCTTCTGGCTCTGGGATTTTTGGGGGTGAGGAGGTATGACATGGGTTTCGTCATTCCTGGCTCCGGAAGAACCTCGGGGTGGGGGGCGTCGAGCGGCGATCCCAGCGTAGCCCGTTCCTGCCCGCTTCCTCCCTGGGGAGCTCGGTGAACTTGGTGGGTGGATGTGGGTGTCTCTGGGGGATACGCCACTGCGGTAGCAGTATTTTAATCATCTGCGATAGGATTAAAATTCATTAAACCTCACACAGAAACTGTATAGGCTGCTACATGCTTATAAAAGTTTTTACTTTGACCACATGTATTCAAAAAAACCGAAGAACATGTCATCCCCTTTACTTTAGGATGTAATGTTTTTCTTTTCAGTACCTTATCTCTACAAATCCACACAGCCTTCGTTGTGTACCTAAAAATAAGCAAGAGGTTTTCTGGTCTTTCGCTACGTGTCTTTGTTGCCATGAAACAGTCAACCCATTTTTATTGGGGTTGGCTTTTAAACCGAAGCTCTGGGCTGTGCCTTTTTTTTTTTTTTTTTTTTTTTTCCCTTTTTGAGACTATATTAAAAATTTGGGAAGTCAGACTAGAAAACTGAAGCCTGCCAAAATTAAAGAACTCCTTATTAAATGGAGAGATTTTTGTGTCCTTGCCAGCTAGATGCTGCAGTTAAATTAGCTGAAAGAGCAACATCTTTTTGCCGTGCTTCTTTGCAGGTGGGGTTTCAGAAGATCCTGACTCTAACCTACGTTGACAAGTTGATAGACGACGTTCATAAGGAGTTCAGAGACAAGTATCGCAATGAGTTCCAGCAGAAAGGCACCCTGGGCCTCCTAAACGGCACCTTTGATTTTAAAGATGACTTCATGCGCCTTCTGCGGTAGCAGAACCTGATTTTTCTCTCATTTCCATTTAGAGCAGAGATAGATGGGGGGGTTGTGGCGGGGGCCAGAGCTGAAAATCAGGCTAACGGGCCACCTCCCCGCAGGGACGCAGAGGAGAGCAGTAAAGTCCGAGCTCCCACGGTAATGAAGACGTTTGAGCAGTCTCTCAAGTCCCAGAAGACTGTCAAGTGTATGATAGAAACCCGAGGGGAGAAACCAAAGGAGAAGGTCAAGAACAAGAAGAACAAAGGTTCCAAGAAAGAAGGTGAGTTGGTAAGAAAGATACATGGGGGCAGAGGGGGGAAATATTCCAGAGCTCTGTGTCCCAGCCTGCGCTTTCCCAGTCCTCTTGTAGCACCCAGACGCTGGTCTGAGCTCGTGTCGGGGCTCTTTCCGTCAGGAACTGAAGCTGTTGCAGCACCCGGTAAAGGATCCACGGGTGATAAGCAGCCCTCCACAGCTGGGGACAGGGAGGAACTGACCAAGGATGAAATCCTGCAAAAGAACCGGGAGGAATTCTTCAAGAGACACATGAAAGCAGGGGAGAAGTCCAGGTGGGTAATGATGACACAGTCAGTCTACTGTGCTTCAAACTAGCTCTTCCTGGTGTCCCTCGGCCATAGTCGAGTGTCTCTTTCCTTCAGTGACCTGTGGAAGTTGGATCTTGCTTTCTTGGACCTTATTTCCCTTTTCTTTATTTCTCTGCTTGCTGGAAAGACTGGGAGGAGGCACGCTGGGGGGTCCTGGAGGTGTAATAGAACCTGAGGAGACCCAAAAACCCAGCGTGTGCCTGGGAGAGGTCTAGACCTCTTTTTGGTGAGTCTTTCCTGCTGTGAGCAAAGGGCAGCAGCGCATTGATGTCTGGCTCGAGGTAAAGTGGTCTGATACAGGGTTAAAGTTCAGATAAATAAACTGGAGACTGAATCAGCCAAGTTTAGTCTTAATTTTTGCCTTTTTGGGTTATCTGGGCTTTTAATTTTCACACCTTCTAAGGAGGCGATTGCTGCTGTTTCCCTCCACTGAACAAAATGTGTTTCTGTCTTTATTTCAGCAAATCTCCAAAGCCTGAGGCACAGAAGGAAAAGGGGAAGAAGCCCCGAGTGTGGGATCTAGGGAACTCTAATGCCAAAGTACTCGATTACAGTAACTCCGCTACCAACGGAAGCACGGAGGCTTGTCCCGTGGAGGAATTTGACCCTGATACAGTAAGGAAAAGTCAGATCACTGTGTCCTCTTTAGTGTGTTTTTCTGGGATCAGCTGGGCATTGCAAACCCAGCCTGGTCTCCACAGCTGGCTGAGAATGTATGAGAAATGGGGATTGCGGTGCCCAGCCCATAAAGCTGCTGCCTAAAGAGTATTTTTCTTCAGCTGCAAACAGCGCTAGATAGGATCAACCCGCTAAGCTTTTGTGGCAAAGATCTCTGCAGAGCTGCCTCTGCTGCTAACGATAATCATTGTCACTGCCTGTGACGGTGAAAGCGGGCAGGGGGAGATGATGGTAAGTGGTTGCTGATTTTTTCAGGGTGCATCTTTTCCCCCCTCGCAGGCCCTGGGGGATCGAAATAGGGAACCTGGCCGCCTCTACGACCTTGAGTATGAGAGCGATGATGAAGTGGAAGAGGAGAAGGTTATTCAGAACCCTTCAAAACCGAGGTAGAGGCTTCTGCAGCCCCTGCGTGCTCCTTAATTTCTCTCCTGTAACTCATTTTCCAGTCTAACCAGTAACACAGCTGGGGACAAATGGGTGTGTTTGTCAGCGGCCTGGTGGGCTCTTCTTGCACGTGGCCGTTGCATGCCCTATGTGACTCACTCCTCGAACCTAAACGTTAACACCTCTGCTTTTCTGCAGTGCAAAGAAGGGTGGCCTGGGGGGCATGTTTGGCATGCTGAAAGGCCTGGTGGGCTCCAAGAGCTTGACGAGAGAGGACATGGACCCTGTACTGGAGAAGATGAAGGATCACTTGATCGGTACGTCTGGATCTGCTGTGAGTGGGTTAGTTTCAGGTGGTTCCCTGCGCGCCATCGGGTGGGCCCCGGTGTAGGGTAGCACCCAGGGTTTGGGCCATTCTTGCCCACAGGAACCATGGCGGGTTCCTGTCTCGCCTCTGGGGAGCCCTTAACAGCACATCAAAAGGGGGGCTACGGTCTAGTCTGGTGGGGATTCTGCATGCTGACTCCATCCTTCCCTTGACACTGATGTCTGGCATGTGTGACCTCCTCAGCAGCACTAACTCCTCTCTCTCTTTCTCGAAGCAAAAAATGTGGCAGCTGAGATCGCGGTGCAGCTCTGTGAATCGGTGGCTAAGAAACTGGAAGGGAAGGTGATGGGAACGTTCACCAGTAAGTGGCCGCGTGGCCTTCTGCTTGTGGTTTGGGGCTCAGGTGTGTTCCCCAGGCATGACAGGTTCTCTTTCCATCTTCTTCCCAGCGGTGACCTCGACGGTGAAGCAGGCCCTGCAGGAGGCTCTCGTGCAGATCCTGCAGCCCCAGCGCCGCGTGGATGTCCTCCGTGATGTCATGGATGCCCAGCGCCATCGCCGACCCTACGTGGTCACTTTCTGTGGCGTTAACGGTGTCGGGAAGTCCACCAACCTGGCCAAGGTAGGACATGATCCTCCTGGCTCTCTGGGATGGCGGTGATGAGGTCAGGCTGTGGCTGCTACTGGGCTTTTTTTTTTTTTTTTTTTCATTGGTTGCCACCTGCAGATCTCGTTCTGGCTCATCGAGAACGGTTTCAGTGTCCTCATTGCCGCCTGCGACACTTTCCGTGCGGGAGCAGTGGAGCAGCTCCGCACCCACACCCGTCGCCTCAACGCCCTGCATCCTCCAGAGAGCCATGGCGGGCGGACCATGGTGCAGCTCTACGAGAAGGGCTACGGCAAGGATGCTGCGGGGATTGCCATGGAGGCCATCTCTTACGGTAAGTGGAAAACTGGTGGTGGGAGACGCTGTTTCGGAGGAGCATCCTGCTTAAAGTTGTGTCCTTGTCTCCCCAGCTCGGAACCAGGGCTTTGACGTGGTCCTGGTGGACACGGCAGGCCGCATGCAGGACAATGCTCCCTTGATGACGGCACTGGCCAAACTCATCGCTGTAAACGCTCCCGACCTGGTCCTGTTTGTTGGGGAAGCGCTGGTGGGAAATGAGGCTGTGGATCAGCTGGTGAGTGTTGAGGCTTTGTTTCCTGAAAAGATTGAGGGGTGGGAAAAAAACCCCGCTTCTGTAGGTTTTATCGGAGATTTGGACAGAGGCAGCACCACAAATGTGTTTCTCGGATCCATTCTCTCCCTCAGGTCAAGTTCAACAAGGCCCTGGCTGATCACTCCATGGCCCAGACGCCGCGGCTCATCGACGGGATTGTCCTCACCAAGTTTGATACCATTGATGACAAGGTAAGGAGGCTGTCGAGATGGCTCTGCGTGGAGCTTCCTGCTGGTGACTGGAGGGGGAGAGAAGGGAATTGTCAAAACACAGGGCACTTCTGTGCTGTCCTGGATGCTGTCCCTTGCTTTCGTCTTGCATTTAAGCCATTTAAACAAAATACAGCGGTCCGATTTCAGCACGTGTGGAAAACAGGGCCGTGAGGTCTCTTGGTTTATACGTGTTACCCCAGTGGGGCGTATAGGGACTGTACAGATCCGGAAAGCATGAGGAGGCTGAACGTTTGATGAGCTTTTTGATGTGTTCCCCTGAGGGGGTAGCGCTGGAGCTGCAGGCTAAGGGTGCTTGTTGTCCTCGGCAGGTTGGCGCCGCCATCTCCATGACCTACATCACGAGCAAGCCCATCGTGTTCGTTGGTACCGGACAAACTTACTGTGATCTGCGAAGCCTTAATGCCAAGGCCGTGGTCGCAGCGCTCATGAAGGCCTAAAAAACCACCAAATCGCTGTTTGCAGATGTCCGAGAACATGCTTTACCCCATTACGACTAGTCTTTTCTGTGTAGCGCAGAACAGAATGAAGGGATACTGGCGTGAGGGGTACTTTTTTTTGGATAAAACTCCTTTTATCTAGCAAAAGCCCTTCCCCGGGCTTCCTTCATTCTGTTTGAAGTGACGCAGGCTCCCGTGCGAGGAGGCTGAATCGAGAGCTTTGTATTGTTCGTGCTGCACGGGGTGGGGGGTGGGCAGTGTGAGGACCTGCTGTGCTTTTTGGGGGTTTGAAGGCATTTTTTCGAGCTGCTTTTGACGCAGGAGTGACTTTTGTCAGGGACGAGCATGATAGCTGCTGCTTAACGGCAGCATTAGAAGATCGGGCTGTTACTGTTGCTGCTAGTGGTAGCTCCGCTGAAGCTGATAAACCAAAAATGGTGACGGCCTGGGCTGGAGGGGAGATGCTAAATTGCCTTAATGTCCCCGTTTCTGTCGTCACCAGGACACTGGAGTAGGGTACCCGGACACCGTGTATTTGGGCAGGAGCTGGAGAGCTGGGGTAGCTTGGTCCGGTAACGCTAACTGTGGCTGGAGAAGGCAGGCAGCATGCTGCTGCCCGGCTCCTGCCTGTTGGCCTCAGTGTTATTTGTTAGTAAAAAGGAAAAAACAAATTAATACTGGAAGATAACAGTGGCTGCTTGCTGCTTTCCTGCACCCTTTCTCCTCCCACCCCTTCGAGTGCCTCTTGATCCCGGTCTGAAATGCTACACTGAATAATACAAAACTCTTTATGATGTCTTGTAGCTCTGTATCGCAGATGTGCTATAGTGCAATAAATTGAATGCTGTCTGCTAAGAGACATAATTTATATGAAATAAACTTCATAATTTGTTCTCTGTGTATAAATAACTTGCCTCCAGCCAGGCCCTATTTCCTCCTGGGGGGGGGCAGGAAGACAAACTTGTGCCTGTGTGAGGTGTTCCAGAGGGCATGTAAATCACACACCAGCCAAACGTTGCGTGAACAGGCCTTTAATACAAGCTTCAACATACAAAACGCTGTACAGTATAAAGACAGGACTAGAAAACTAGAGCTTCAAGTAAAAAAAACAACCGCTCAAGTTTCATTTTTTTAATTGAAAGTACAGAATACAAAAGCGCTAGGTATGAAATTAGAGGAGGCTGCAGCTCCCTTGGGGAAAACACGCTCCCCAGGCACATGCAACCTCGATAAAAAGACAATTACTGTGTTATACCAGGCGCGCATCCGTCCGAGGAGGCTCTGCCCTGGCCTCTGTTTCGTGGCTGAAGTGTCCTGGCTCGGCTTGGTGCGTGTGGGCGGCAGCTCGACAGCAGTGGGCTTCACTCTTCCCCTAGACTGGCCTTAAAATCACACAGGCCTCCCTGGGAGCTGCTGGCTCTGGCTTAGGGAGTCCCCCGCCGCAGCACAGGTCCTGGGGCGAGGCTGATGCTCAAGTGCTGCATATCCTATGGGAAAGTAAAGGCTCTTCCGACCCTGCCGGAGAGGCCGCTGGACTCCTGGGGAGTCACAAACGGGCTAGAAAGCCTCTCTCAGCTCTGGAGAGTCTTACCTTTTATCTCGGCATGGGCAATGGCAGAGCCGTTCAGCTGTTGTCCTTCCTTCGGCACACCTAGGAGAGAGCAGAGAGCAACGACCGGGTGGAAGGGCAACCCCGAGGTGATGGTGCAGACACGGGGAACCCCTGCGTGAACAGTGAGTGCTCCCAAGCGACACGGGCAGCCTGCTGCCCACGTGCAGTAGTTTCACACGACAGGCTTTCCTGGCTGGGTTTTACCCCTCAGAATGCACGCTGGCAAGGCTCTGGCTAGCAAACTCACTTTTCCCCATTTTTATCATTTATTAGCGAGATCTCTTGTATGTTAAAGCGCTAGCTCAGGCCGAGTAGCACAAAGGTCAGCGAGACCGAAATGCTCTTACCTATTCCCTTTCTAGTGAAAAAGAACTGCAGCTGCACATGAAAAATAGCGTTTGGATGTGTGGGAAGCAGCAAAGCTGGTCAAACTGCATGAACATACAGTGATTTTGTAAAAGTAAACCCCAAATTCAGCTACACTTGCAGACAATTTTTTGGGGAAAAAAACCCCAGCTTATGGAGTAATACAGCATAGCAAAGAGGCGCTATTAACACTGCCTGTACTCCAAAGTCCACGGTGACAGTCAAGATCTGCACTGTCATATGACAGGTGGACGTACTCAGACAGCTGTCCCACACAGCCCGTAACCCCTGTACCTGTTCGACCCCGCATGGCGATCTCACTCGTCAGCCTCTCAAAGTACTCAGGCAAGTCTGTGTATTCATCTCCGTAGGAAATCACTTTAATCCCTTTGTCCAGCATGTTCTCACGGAGCTTCTTGAACTCATCCACATCTCCCCTCCGTACGAGCATGAAGTGCTCCAGGTCTGACTTGTGCTTGACAGCCTCTAAAAACAGGGCCTGAAACGTGGTGTCATCAACAGTCCAACCACAGCCCAAGAACAGGAATGACTTATTTTCATACAGCTTCTGAATCTCTCGCTTTAAAAAAGGGAAAGATGTTCTCAGTCAAGGCAAGCTTTATCTTCACAAGGCACAAGAGACAGCATCTGCCTGATCACTGACGAGGCTCTGCAGGAGTGCCATCATTCAATCGTCCTCAGCACAAGCGTGGTGAGGTGTTTTTGCGGCTTAGCAGGCTAGAGAATCCATCCCTCCTCTTCTATTTCACAAAATTAAGGACTCTCCCACCACCCTGTGTGAAGCTCAGTCTTTAAACTCAGCTGAATCTATGCCTGGTTAACACACGGGCTTGCCAGGGAAGTGGGAGATGTATACACACAATGTATGGGACCCCTAACTATACCCCGCAGAGGGGAGAGAAGGCTGCCTCACCATGACCTCCGTGTTGCGCAGTACGTTCTGGTACCCGGCTGGGTGGAGCACTATGCCGCTGGGGTTGGTGTAAACGCCGTGGATATGCAGGACGCTAAGCTTCCTCTTCTCTTGTGCCCACTCCAGCACCTGCGCAAAACAAACCCCTCCAGAAATGTTAGTGAGTGCATCACGTCAGCTTCCATGGTGCTGTTAAAAATGCCATTTGGGGAAGTGTTTCAAAGAGGCAGCTTCTTCCCCATCTTATCTCCTCAAGAGGTTTTAAGTCCATCAGCCTCTACATCACGGCCCATGGCTACAGCCTACGGCACTTGTTTGGGTCAATACTTCAGTTGAACGGTGAATGAGATGGGAAGAGACCAAATCAATACACTGGACTCAGCAGAAAAAAGGGAAAAAACTCTACAAATACTATGTCAGCATGTTTCTCAAGCCTACAAAATTTTATTTCTTGGCCTTTCTAGGTTCTGAGAAGCTCTGAGGGAGCTCAACAGCTGACCTTCATTTCAGAAAGGCACTTCTGAGGCTCTCGGTTTACTCCTGCAGCCCTTAGCTCATTTAAGCTTGCAATAATTAGAATGCTTACTTGTAACACTGTAAGTACTTCCAGCCATGTAGATTAAGAGGTCACACAGGAAACATGAAGCACAGAAATGAGTCAGAATTGGAAAGAGACCAAGTACTGCACAGCACCTACATGTGGCGTGTGTTTAACAAGCAAACAGAAGGACAAGATGCTCTCCACCAGTAAAACCCATGATGGAAAGATGAGGTGGGCAGGTGGCGAAGACCTGAGGGTTTCACAGTCTGATTTTCTGCCTGACTGAAGACCTGGGGCAAAAGGAGGGAGGCTTGTGTGAAGTGAGTGGCTACAAATACAAGAGCATGGCAGAAGAAGCCGGAACACACAGAGTGACCCAGCTGGAGCCATCCGGCCATTTCAGAAAGAGGACAGGGGGCAAGAGGGAAGCCTTGAAGGCTACAGCCCCGAAAACACTGTCACAAAAAGCACTCTGCAGCACATTATAAAAATAGAAAGGTCAGCTTTGTGTCTTGCATGGAGTTTCCTGTGTTGGTTAGAAATGTCCACCCAAGCCTTATGTGGAAGTGAGGCTTGCGGTACTTCAGCAAGGCCAAGCCAGAAGTCTCAAAGACAGAGATCAAAGAAACACCAGGCTTAAGGGCTCCTCCTGAGCAACGGATGTCAGCCAGCAAGCAGAGTGTTTCAGAAACGAGCATTCATCTTCATTCCTCTGCTCACTGCCCCAAATGGTCAGAGCCTCTGCTTGGAGTTTGTCTAGTATCATTTAAATTAACTATAAACAGTACAATCCCCTTATGCGGGCATGAGGGCACATCCCGCAGCCACCACTGTCCTGCGTTGTCCCAGCTCAGCCCTGACACAAAAAANAAAAAAAAAAAAAAAAAAAAAAAAGAATCATCACTGTTTACCTTCTTTTCATCAGTCAGGTCAAGAGACTCCAGATGCTTCCCTTGGTGTGCTGCATACAGCTCCAGCAGGTTATCAAAGTTTGTGGTTAACACAAGTGCCCCGTTTTCCATTAAGTGAAGCACAGACTGAAGCAGCTGCTTCCCAGAATCTTCCATTTTAGATTCCAGGTCATCAAACACCTCGTATAAGCAGTCTTTGAAAAAGGTTGAGCGAACATTGCTTGTGCGCTGAGAAGGGGAGACAGATTAAGATCAGAGTTGGGCTTCTTTTAACGCTTTGTGCCAAACGACTCAATGAAAAACTATCCACATATTTCTCAAAGACCTCTGCAAAGTTATAGGTCCTTGCAAGGTAAACACAGAGCACATACTGCACTGAGGCGGGTACTCCCCCCACGCAGCATACTCCGAGTGAAATACCCAAAAGCTGGTGTCCACAGCAGAGTTGTCTCAGGAACCCGGCACAGTAACTGCACTTGTGGTTCCTTGTAGATAGAGAAATCATCGGAGATGGGGCCATGCTGGAGAATCAAATTTGGCTATTTCCAAAAGCCAAACCACATGGTCAGGGCGGGGTACCGAATATTTATGTAGAGTGCTACAAGCACACTCACCGGAGACAGCTTCTGGATAAGGTCGTGGGCAACATGAACCAAGTTCTTGTCTTCATGGAGACACTTTTGAAACCGTTTGCTCTCTTCATCTTCCAGCAGATCAAAGTCAATAGCAGCATCCAGGAGGGCCTGGATTAACCCCTTCCAAGACTTCAGTGCTGGGACCTGGGGAGCAACCGCTGCACTGATTCCTGTCCCAATCACCAAAACAAGTTCCTGGGGCTTCTTGGTTTTGAGGCTTGGCAACAGCTTCCTGTGAGAGGAGAAAGTAGCATAGCTGGTACCATTGTAGACGGAAGGATGTCTCGGGTCGCAGAACATGCAGACCGAGGACAACGGAGGTACCCTCTGCCTAAATTTTGAGTCAACATGTCCATTAGGGTCCTCTGGTAAACAGAGAATGAGAGGAGCAGCTTGGTATCCTTCAAAGACAGCACGCAGCTCCACAGATCAACATCACAAATGCCCACAATTACAAGGTATGCAATTACAACATATTTGGCAATTGCGTCTGTTACGAGACGGTTACTGGGGAAGTCAATGCCGCCCAGGAATAATTCTGAAGCAAAGATAATCCCATGAAAATTTGGAATAAGGGAGGTCTTGTTAATTATAGTTACCTGGAAGCTAGCAGAAAGGCTGGAGACAGTGAAAAAGGTGTGGTGAGCAACATGGAATATGTTGTCAATGGCTGTAGAGACACATACATACTCTTTATGTACCGAGACAAAGCATGCATAGGACCCCCACGCCGGGAGTCAACACAACCGTGACTGTGCCTGCTTTAAATAAGGTGCTAAAGAGGGGCCTGAAGACAGCAGCCCCATTTATCCCATCACAAAAGGAAGCGAAGGCTTCCTCTCAGCTCTGCCCTGGAGAGGACCTTCCCACGTCCTGGCCCACCTTTGCTGAGAAGAACCCTCAGCAGGGTGTTGCTGTACCAGAAATCCACTCCCTGTTGTGCTTGCAACATAAGCAGGATGCTCGAGGCCAATCTTTTGGAAGCCCAGATGATATGAAGAGTCTCATGAAAGTGCTATGTGGCTATATTCTCCTTCCTCCTCTTCCTTATTTTCCCAGCTTTATACCTGCACAGTGCTTTTAAATTTGATGTTTCTTATTAATTAAGCAGATGTGCTTCTCCTCATCATGCCTCGCCTAGTGTCAAGCTGCTTTTCTGAAGCAGGGGACCGGCTGCAGCTTCCCGGAGGATGGAAGCAGCAGCCCAGGGAGGCAGCTCATTTGGAAGGAATGTTTTTTATCTGCAAACACGTGATATTTAGTGAGAAGGGGAAAGGAAACCGACACCACACAGATGGAGCTTTGCCTTCCCTCTGCTACTCCCTATAAAAACAGACAAGTTAACCCTTCTCTTTAGGAGATCTTCACTGTTAGTGACAATAAAAGGGTTTTAATTTTGGGACTGCAAGCCTCACATGCAAAGAATAAATTAGTATTCATGCTAATGAGCTAGTACAAAAACACAACCAGAAACCTAGGCACTGAAGTCCAAAATAACAAAAAATACCCAAGTCTTAACATCCTATGTGACATCTCTGCAAGAGGCATTCTGTTCCCATGCTGATAAATACACTTGTTTCTACCCCGATATCCTCAGCAAGGAAAAAATAATCTCCCAGCCTCTTTTTTGCTCATTCCACAGTCACTGGATCAAACTTGAGACCAGGGCTCCCCTCACAGAAACTATTCTCCAGCCCTCCATAACTCGTAAATAAATCAGATTAGTGGAAGACAACTCCCTAGATGAATCAGCTGCTCGTTCGCAGATGGCGATGCCTTAATTTCTGAGCCCGTGCTACCACAGCAGCCACGGTACCAATCCTGGAAAGAAGCGTGGGTATGTCCCAAGTTAAGTGTCATGCTCAGGTCCCCGCTCGGAGAACTTAAGATGACTTGCTTATTAGCACGAGGAGCCTCCAAAGTGGAATTATTTAGCCTTTACATGCAGCAAAATCATACTAATTTGAGTAACTGCCTGTCCTCCCAGGAACCACCGTTCAACTCAAGTGAAGAAGCACGACCACCGCACCTGACGTGACCCTATCTGCGGACAGGACCTGAGCTAGGGTTAACACCGATCAAAATCATGGAGACGGTAGAGTAAAAAACAGCTTTCTGTGCAATCACACATCCTGGCTTAGGGGTTAAAAAAATCCAGCAGCAAAGTACGTTCTGGGCATTAAGGTCATTGTTCCATGCACCGCAGGAAAACACAGGGCATGGCCAGAGACAGCATGCTTTTCTTGGATCAGCAACTAAAACGACTGCTGGGGCTTGGTGCCAAGTGTCATGCTCTTTAAAGAACAATGCAAGGTTACGGAAAAAGCTCTTCTAATAATAAGACATTCACTGGAGTATAATTAAATTTACCTGGGCTTTTTTGCAGGTGGCATTCCATCTTCCAACAATGTTTCTTTACTCAGGCTCACGGTAGAAGCCATCCAGTTTCTATAGTAGACAAATCACCATAAGCAAAGTCACTACATACATGCAATACGATGTGGAACAGACCACAGTTTATTCTCGAGCCAGCTTTTCAGGGGCAGATAAATACTGGGTTTTATCTTTATGAGATCACCTTCGGGCCAAGAATTGCAGCTCTTTGTTTCTGAACTTTGCCCCGTGGTTCTCATCCACCTCCTTAGCTTCCTTTACAATGAAGCTCGATAAAATCGTAGGGCTGTTTTGTACAAAACCGGGTTGCAATCGCCGCTGGCAGACCCCTGTTTGCCAGACCCTTCATTTCACCTTGGCCATTCCTCCTTGCCTGACAGCCTGCATCTCGGAGCAGGCGCTCCCCACTTCCAAGGCGATGCCCATTAGCAAACTTGCTGCTTGGGAAAACAGCGGGAGGAAAGAAAGACAAAAAGATTTTTGTTGGCTACAAAAAGCCACTGAGAGCATTTCATTCTCTGGTGATGAGAGAAGGATTATCCAGCAGGCCATACGTCAACAGGCGGTGGGATATGACCTTAAAGCCCATGGAAAGGAAGTTCTAATGTCTGAGAACTCTTTCAACAGCCCATGACATAAAATACAAAAGGCCTGCCAGCACACAGTCCTCTTCCACTCTACTTCTCCAAAATAAGACTATTAAAAGGGAAAGAAAGCAGACAGAACTGTTCACCCTTACCCATTTTTTCTTGCCATTTGTAATGAAGAGTCCAGCAAAAATTCTAGTAGGCAGTCTTTTGCCAAAAGGAAATGCTGTGCAGGAGCTGCTGACCCAAAATCACAGCTTTTTCACAGGTTTCGCAGCCTCGGTGAGATCTGAGCATTTGTTCTACAAATGAGATGCCTGCAACTGCTTCACTGCAGCAAAGCAGCAGCACTGATAGGGGATACGCAGGACAACTCTTTGCAGGTATGAAACCTCAGCTGGGCTGCAAATGTTGGCAGGGATCATTTAAGAAATCTAGATTAACTGTCATCTTTCAGTGCTGGATGATAGAAACAGCGCACACCGACTCTCACAGATGCTCAGATACAGTACACCTGCCAGCCTTTCACTGCTGACCACTTCTGAAAACTTTATCATTACAATAATAATATGTCATTATTATAACAATAGCATAATAATATAACACCTCAGTGAGCTGGTCTTCACAACCTGCCTCCCGAAACACCACTTAGTATATGCTGCTTGTCATCTCAAATAATCAGATGGGTTTTTTTACCGTAGAGCCCTGATTTTGGATAAAAGTTTCAAATGCATTTAATGGGCAAGGAACCAGGTTCCAGCCGACTGCTTGCACCTCCCGGTTTTACAGCCTCCATGCTTGCAAGGCTGAACCTCCTCAGTCACACGCCCTCTTGAACATTGTACCCTGTGTTTTTCCAACCTGCCGTTGAGCCCGACAGCACTTCGATGCTGTTCTGACAACAAAACTCCGCAGCCTCCTGCCCTGCAAACACCTGCAAGCATCAGGCCATGGGGTGAACCATTTTGGGGAGTTAAACCACCAGAAAAACATCTGCTCAGGAAAAGTGTCTCTCAGGGAGGCTGGAGAATCCACCGGACACATGATCAATCAGGTGGCAACATCAAACTCACCCCCAGTGAATACAACCAAGCACAGTCAGGATGGAAAACATCAAGGGGAAACAACCCCCCCCTTTTTTTCCTTTCCAGTTGAGTAAGAGCTCTCCTTTTGGATTAGCTGATTCTTCTGGAAGAACAGGCCGCTTCCACAAAGCCAGCCAAATTTTAATTCATGGTGCAAAGACACTTTAGATGAGCTCGAGACTAAAGCACGTAACCTTCGTTAACTGGAATATTTAAGAAAGAAGAAGAAAGAAGTTTGTGTAAAGCAACACGCTGAACTCCCACTGCTGTCCAGGTCTGCCCTCAATCCCCTCCGAGGCAGCAGACCTAACAGCCGAAGGTAAAACCTTCCCCACTTTCTCCACCAGCTTAGTTTAGGGATCTAATTTAAGTTTATATTAGCTTTAGATTGACAATTACCTGCTAAGTCTCAAATAGCAAGCCTGTTTATAAACTCCTGCCGAAGCCTTCCCCCATTTTGCTTGTTCACCTGTCTAAGCGCTGCTCCCATTTCACTCATCCTACACATTCACATTACTTTAAACAGCAGAAATGCAGTCATCAATTCAATTTTTAAGTGCCTCTAAAGCACTAAGGACATTTCAAAAGTAATTTTGAACTTAGGAAAAAACACCTTTTATAACTATAGTTACCAAGAAATGGTTGTTTAATATCATGAACTTCAACCTCCATTTCTATCCAGTGCAGACAGCCGAAAAGGAAAAAAAAAAACCATCAGGAATAATGTCTAGTCTTCTCCTGTCTCCAAAAAAGTTCTTATTTCTCTTCAGAACAAGTCTTGGAGATTCAGCCAAGAAATGTAAACCTCCAGATTTTAGGCCTGAGGAGAAGCTCTGTTCTCCAGGGGGACAGATCACGCCGGCACAATCGAGGTAACCGAAATTAAACAGTACTACCTCAGAGCGTGGCACGACTGCCACAGGGAAAAAAAGCGCCAAGGGGACCCTGCAGTACCTGGCCATGCCGTGAACGCAGGTGCCATGAAGGAGAGGGAGCGACGGGCACTTACAAGATAAGAAGCCTCTCTCCAGTCTTCCTCCTTGAGACGCTGGGAACTTTCCAGCTATTTAGAACACAGGGAGGCGGTGAGAGCGTAACCATCAAACTCCGTGGGTTCTTGGCTCGGCTGCCCTGTTCTCCTCTCACAGCGTTGTCTCTCATCACTTTTACTAATGGTACTGTGCATATAGAGTGCCTGCATAGGTTTGTGGCATTCTCCTTCCCCCTCCACACCGAAGAAATCAATTAATTTATCCTAAAGCCTTTCAGGTACAGATTTCAGCATTGTCTTTAAACGATGCCCGAGTTGCCAACACTGAATAAATGTAACCACAACAATTCCATATGTAATATAAAGAAGACACATCCAGCTGCCCAAAACACAAAGATGTATCCCAGCTAAACCCAAATGCCTAAAGAAAGCCTATGTCAAATTAACACTGATGCTCACACAGAGTGTATATTTACAAAAACCTTGCCATAACTCTACGAAACAGGACTACGCCGCTCAGTGAATGTCGGACCCCAGCCTGCAGAACCACCCCAGGAAATTAATGAGACGTTTTCTCCACTGACTCACCACCAAAGCAGATGGGGAAGTCCCTGCAGACGCCCTTTGACTGTCTCCACGCTCAGCAGCTAACACACAAGTAAAGCTACACCTGCATGCTAGACCTGAATGTTTAAAGTTTAAGCAAAGTACAAACTGAGCGCTTCCAGCTCAATGCTGGAAGAGGGGCTCCTCTGGAACAGCCTTCTCAAATTATATAAAGAAGGAAGTACAAATTCACTGCTCATCAATTATTTTTAGCTTCTTTAAGTGCCGAGAAGAACCACCACCACTGAGGGCGTAATTCAGATCTCCTTTCAAAACTAAGGCACTTTAAGATGTTGGCATAAGACAAATGTTATGTTACAGTTTAAAACCCGCTATGTTTCAGCTACAAGAATCTGAAAGGACATTATGAGTCGTCCCTGGCCGATTCCCAAGCTCTGTCCCTCCACGTGGGAATTGCAGTTGGAGCAGGTCCGCTTGGCTCATCAAAACCATCCTAGAAAGGCTTCAGAGATAACGGGGACCGGCAGAGCGGGGAAAACAAGCCCTGCTTCTATTCATTCCGACATTATGAACACAAGATTCAGCCTCACTGGATGCGAGTTAAAATACACCAGAGGTTGTTATTTAATGCTGTGATTCTCCATGTGCTTTGGGCTCCCACCAGCTTCATGAAAAACAAGAGGGAGTCACAGAACGAAGCCTGGAAGAGGCCCGCATCCCCACAAACTCACACACAGGAGCCTGCATTGTCTGACAGGTGCCAGGCCGAGGCTTTCAGATGTAAGCTGCCTTGGGTCTGCCCGATTTAAGCCCCAGCACACGAGGCAGCGGGACGGCCCTCCAGCAGGCCATTCTGCACGCAGGGCTGGCTTTCCAAGAGCATTTCTGGGAAGCAAACCGGGCCAGACATGCTGCCGGGGGTGGCGGATTTGCACCTTCAGGGATGCCTGGCGCCTCGAGGCCTTACCTTTCCTCTCCGCTGTGCCCCCTCCTCGCCCCCTCTTACGCTACACCTGAGGGAAAAGCCAGAACACGGTATTTCAGCAGGCAGGGAAGAGGCCGGGGCTCCTTCTCGGGGGGGAAAATGTCCAAGAAAATGGATTTTTCAAGAGGGCGACGGCGCGGAAAAGGGGGGGTGGGGTGGGGT
>VYZV01033776.1:367766-380856 GCA_013401275.1 Pandion haliaetus | reverse complement strand
CCCCCCCCCAAAAAAAAAAAACCAACAAAAAAACCCCAACAATAAAAAAGAAAGAAACCAGAGAAGAAAACCCCACACCCTAAATCCTGGCTTTAGGAACAAATAGATACTTGTATTCAGTGTCTGGCTAGCATATATACGTATATAAAGTGAGAAGCACAACTGTTTGGTACCCTGGTGAGTGTGCAGCCCATGGCTTTTGTGACTGTGGCAGACCTTGAGCACAAGCTGCAGTGTTTGCAGTGCCCCAGCCACTTGCTTCGGTGTGATCTGCTCAGGGTTTGTCCAGGCTCACAGGGCTTTTTCTCCTTCCTGTGTTAAGTTTTATAGCGGCTCTCTGTCAGCTGGGAAGGCGGAGGCACTGCTGGTGCCCTCAGAGTTGTGGCAGGCTCCATATCGTGCACCTAATCTCAGCCAAAGACGGTTATTTTCCGAGTGTTTTACTGCTGTGGGTAAGATTTACTGCTGCCAAGGTCAAAGCTGCCAGGTTGATGAAGTGTGCGTTTGCATCCTGTTTAATGCCACAAAAATTACGCAGGAAAGTTTTAATCTCAAGGTAAACAGAAATTGTTTTCCTTTTCCTAGAGCAAGCAGCTAAATGCTCTTTCTTTGTCGGCTGGTGCAGGGGAATTGCCCAGCCCTCTTCCTTCAGCTTGTCCTGTGTCACGTTAACCCATCATCCGGTGTTGTTTGCTCTGGATCCATCCCTGTGCCCTTGACCTCTTTGCCTCCTGCACTCGGGGCTCGAGGCCCAGCATCCTGATGGCTGAGAGCTCTGGGAAGGAGCAACTGCTCACGCTGGCCCCGCTGCTTGCAGCTCATGTGACACCTGGTTTCGTGGCTGGAGAGAGTTGCTGGGTGCTCATTTGATAATGTCCCATGAGCTTCAGATTTAAGTATGAGGAAGATGTGTTTCTGCTCCCGGGGTTGTGTTTCTCTCCTGGTTGTTGACTGCACATAAACTCTTCCCTGGGAGCCCCAGCTCTGCCCCGATGTTGCTGATATGCCTGAAAGAGCGAGTGTGGGCTAAAAACCCTTTCAGACAGGAAACTCCTCCTCCTGAACTGGAAAGACAGGCCCTGGCTGTGTTGTCGGGTTATCCTTCTTTGAGAAGAGCAGCAGCAGCCTGGGAGGTTAAAGCACTTGTTTGCTTTCTATGTCTGTTTTCCCCTATCCAGCTATTTTAGCAGTATCTTTTCAAAATGTGTTAGTGTGGCATTTATTGGAAGGGAAAACAGATTTATTGGGGACTGAAGGAAGGAATGTGGGTTTTGTCTGCGATAACTCAGTAAATGTGTTTGTTTATAGAGATAAAAACCACAGTGGTGTACCCTGCCACGGAGAAACACCTTCAGAAATACCTCCGTCAAGAAGTGCACCTCATCCGCGAAACCTGGGAGGATTACAAGAACATAACACTGCCCTTCATCCAGTCCCAGAGCTTCAGCATCCAGGTATGGGTACCACTGCTTATCCTCTGCAGTTGGACGTCTTTGGTCTCCTTCATCAACACGCTGGGCTGTCAAATGTCTTCTCTGAAGCCCAGGTTGGAGGCAGAAGAGTCAGGAGCAGTTTGTCCCTGTCTCCCTGTTGGCTGTTCCATCAGCGTGTTGTCAGCTCCGTGGTACCGCACCCTCTTACTTGGCTGGGCAGCCTGTTTCTCAAACATGACCAGCTGCAGATTATTTCTGCTGGTCCTGGGCTGTGATGCTGCCTGCTTCGCTGAACGCATTCCCTTATCTATTGTGCTTTCTGGAGGCTCTCTGACCTTTGGGGTAGGCTCAGCGATGCTGAACAGGGCTCTCTTTCCCCTAAACTTCCCTGGTGTCCCTGTCTTTGTCCTCTGGAGCATCTTTCTCCATCTTTGCAGAAAAACGTTTGCCTTGGAGATGTACCCAAAGTTGCCTTTCCCAAGGTTTATGGAGACTTTCTGTGCTGGGGTGCTCTTCCTCCTTTCTGAGGGTGGGTCTCTGGGCATTGGTGCCATTTGCTAGGCTTTTTAGGATTCTCTTGGGTGTTGTGGAAGTGGGAAGGCACAGATTGCTCTTGGATTCCTGCATTGCAACTCATTCCTCGGGCTTTGCCTACAGCTCCTCTGTTATTTGGCTCTTTGGTCTGTATTCCACATAGCGAAGTTTTACTTCTAGTGTCCTTCTTGCCCCAGGCAGCAGGAGTGGACTTTTTTGCTGGTTTATATCCCTTTTGACCATTCTTCTCCCTATCTTTCTTCTTTAGAGACCAAAGGAACGCAAGTCTGTAGGGACCAGTTCATGCCAGTCTGTGCAGAACGAGGGAATAAAACAAATCCGGGGTCTGCTGAGGCTTTCCGTTTAAAAATAAACCTCAAAAAACAACCAACCGTAGGCCTTGGGTATCCCCCACACCTCTTTCCTGCTGTCGTAAACAGCAGCAGAACAGTTAACAGGGTTCACTGTTGCAATGTCCGTTTTCTAATTACTTGCAGATGAACGTGAACCCTGCTTTCTGCGACTCATACCAGAAGGCACCTTGCAAGCTGCAGTGTGTCCACTGTTACTCCTCATCCGCCTGCTTATCTTTGCTCCATCATTCAACTTTCTCGCCGGCAGCCAGGCTGCAACACCAGTAACATACAGGGGGCATTTATTAGCTGGAGAAAAAGATAAGAGCGTGTTTCCACCAGACAGCAACCTGCACAAATGTTTTCTCCGTGCTTTTGCTCCAGAAGCTGTTAAGTTTCCTGGTGTAGCAGCTGCCTCCAGAAGTTGCTTGAGCTCTTGCTCTCTGCCTCTTCCACCAAATGCTTGCGAGCTGATTTCTGTATATGGAAACATATTCCTGGTGACCATCAGGAGCATCTGCTGATAAATCATGGTCAGCACGGTCAGTCCTTGACCTCTGTGATCTGATAATGCGGTTTCTTGTCTTTTAACTGGTTTTGACGAGCAGAAGGGGAAATCGGAAGTGTAAGAGAAATACTGGGGGACTACAGAGGCATTTCTGTTTTCTGCTGGAGGATGCAAAGCGTAGATGCTTTCAGTATAATAGTTTTATTGTGGTGCCAGTCTCTGGACATGTTTTGTCCTCACTGGGCTTGTGCTGGAAACAGCAAGAGCAGTCAGCTGATGACCTGCCCATCACATGAGGCAGTGTTGGGTTTAAAATTCAGCTCATCTGATCGGTGAACTTACTTAGGGCACTGATAGCTNAAAAAAAAAAAAAAAAAAAAGGGGCAAACTTTCATTTCCTGCTGACCTTCCTGCTCTGCTTTTCTTCCAGGGTCACAGAGCACAGTGGTCTTGTGCCATGCTTTCCAAAATCGCTTTGAGAATCTAATCTTCTCTAAGATGTTGTTGCTAGGAAGAAAAGACCAGAAATTTAAGCAAAAAACAGATAAAGGGAGGAGAGGTCGGTTTCTCCCTAAGGGATATATTCAGGCCCATTCACTATGATCCCAAGTTTTGATTAGATTAATTAAACTCTTGACAGAGTTCCCCAAAAGGGCTGTCTTGTTGTCTTGAGTGTCTGGTGTGCACAGCGTCCACCGACCCAGCTCGCTCAGTGTGTCTGCGAGACTGGCTGCACCTTCCCTACCCACCTGGTGCAACCAAAATGTTTCATACCTTAACTTGATGGGGAAAATGATGTTTTGAAACGTTTCCAGATTCTAAGCCCTACTATTTTCTGCTGCCTTGTCTTATCTGCTAGGGACCTGGCTGGGGACTGCCTTGGCAGTCCAGTACTTTAGCTAGAGTGTAAAGTGCATTTTTGAGGTGTAAAGAAGGATGCTCAAGCTCAGGTTGGGAGCCAGGAAAAGCAAAGATGCTTTCTGCTGGTCTTACTCTGTCACTTATCCCTGGTCTCTTCCATTTTGTAGCCAAAACTCTTCTCTGGATGGTGCTTTGCTTTGAAGGAGGAGCGCAGGGGGTTAAGCAGAGCAGGCATTACAGGCAGTCTGGAGGCTGAAGCTTTAAGTATAGAAGAAGAAGAGCAGCGAGCTGTTTTCTAATCAGTCAGGAAACAGAGATGTGCATTACCCAAGAAAACACCGGCCTTTCGTATTTGCCTGCAAGCACTGGCTGCCAGCAGCTGGAGCCGCATCCAGCCTCAGGCTTGCAAACAATCTGCTCCTTCCTTTTTGAATGGAGAAAAAAAAAAAAAATCAGCCAAGTTCCCTTCCCAGACCTAGTTGTAAAGGCTTCAGTGCAGCCTGGGAGGTAAAAAGGTGCAAGAGGCGTCTGCTGAGCCCCACAAGAGCTGGCTTCTACCACTGCCTGCTTTGCCGGGGTCTGGTGTGCGCGGAGTTGCTTGTGCTGGTGGCTGATCTGTCTGAATGCCTGTACCTGCCCATTGCCAGCCGGTGGGAGCACGGAGGATGGATGCTGCTGCTCCTCTGGGTATTTAGTGCTTGCAGCAGCTCCATCTCTGGCCACGTAAAGCAGCCAGGTCTGGTTGGAGTATTGCTAGACCCCACTGGGGAGAATTATCTCTAAATCCTCTTGGGGGCAAATGCAACTATTTCTACACTAGGCTAAACCATCTCTGTTCAATACCTCATCTCCAGCTGTGGTCAGTTCTTAATGCTTGGGAGGAAGACAAAAATCCCTGAATAATTTAGCTAGCCGGTGGTGCAGTGCCACGCAGTGCGGTCAGGGGGGTATCTTTTCACTGAAGTGCTCGTAATATCCTGGAGTTTGTTGTTGGAGTGTTTTATGGATAATTAACTACAAATGTTACCAGCTATGAAATTATTTGGTCATCTTAAAATCAAGTTCTTGGGGGCAGGGTTTATATTCTAGTTGGAGGGGAATGTGTACTAATCCATGAGCTTGGGCTGAATGTGCCTGAGGTGTTGGGTTTTTTCTCTGCTGGTTTATAAATCGCATATTTCTTTTTCAGTGGGTATATAATATCCTGGAGAAGAAAGCTGAGGCCGATCGAATCATCCATGAAAACCCAGATCCTTGCAATGGCTTTGTTCTAGTTCCAGATTTTAAGTGGAATCAAAACCAGGTTTGTTTGCTTTCCTTACCTTTGAAGGGATGCTGCCTGTCTGAAGGTAATCCAGAGGAAACGTCCACTTTTAT
This sequence comes from Pandion haliaetus, assembly GCA_013401275.1. Taxonomy (NCBI): domain Eukaryota; kingdom Metazoa; phylum Chordata; class Aves; order Accipitriformes; family Pandionidae; genus Pandion; species Pandion haliaetus. The sequence continues at coordinate 375,790 of VYZV01033776.1, read as the reverse complement.
GCTACTAATAGCACGCTAATGAAAGTTTTAGTAGGGGAATGTGTCCTTCCTGTTCACACTGTCATTAAGTGATGATATTGCCAGGGCCTTTTACCACGTGCTAATTGTGGATGTTGCAAAACATAGGCTGTTCTCACTGCTGCAGGGTCATTTATTTATTAGCTTCGCTTTCTCTTTCCTGTATTAGCCCAAATGTTGTCGTGATGTATTTGAACCTAAATCCAGCTGCGTATTTGTTCCTGCTGAACTTGTTCGGGTTTTTTTTGCAAGCCTCAACTTTAGGCACAAACTGGGCAGATGTGGTGTCCTTTGGTTGCTGCAATTAACTCTCCTCCGTGCAATATTAAACAGATGGTTGTTAGCTTATGAGCAGCTGCTTAACCCTGCGTGGGAGTGGCCACTCATTGAAACGCAGAGGTTTTTAAGCCCAGGCTGTAATCCTAAATTGAGTGGCTCATTATTTCCTTGGGCTCCGGCTCTGTTTTGTGCTGTACTTCTGGGGATGTGCCTGGGGAGGTGAAACTCCACACATGCACCCCTTGAAGTCGGTGGAGTAAAAAAAAAAAAAAAGTCCCCTTCGTGTTTCTGATCCTCAAAATGCTTCCACAGGTGGCGGTGGGGAAAGTTATAGTATGATTAAAACTTAGAAATGGGAACTAAAAAAAGGGGAACACAAGCCTGCTTGTGGGCAAGACAATTCTGTATTTCTGTGCTGGGAGCACCCATTCCTGTTCTGGTGCTGAGTCGCCTGTGGGAATGACTTGGGGAGGACAGGTGAGTAAAATGCTGTCGCCCCTTGGTATGCTGAACAGGATCTTCTTGATTTCTTCCCAACGGCTGCAACAAGAGAGCTGTCATCCCTGGGGTTATCCGGTACCTTCGCATTGCCTGTCTCTTTCCCAGGCAGGCCAGCCAGCATCCCAGCAAGGGCTGTCGACTTCTGCCTTTGAGCCAAGGAATTTCTTCTTGGCTGTGGGTGACGTTGAGCCAGAGCTGATCCTGGCAGCCCTGGGGCTGCCCATGAGCATCGGTTACTTCTGCCACGTCCCACCGAACAGGCAAGGCTACTAAATTAAATTAGGGAAGTGAGACAGAGCTCCCAGCAGGACTCTCCGAGCGTCCCCTTAGAAGTCCCTTCAATGGCATTGCCTTGCATTAGCTTAGCACCTTGCCCGCAAATGCTGCGAATTCACCTGTAATTATTTCAGGCTGATGGACGGGAGGAAGATTTCTTGTTTGCATCGTGAAGTCTGCACGCTTGCTGCTGGCCTCAACTTTCTGGGTGCCACATCAGCTCCTGCTGCTCAACCTTGATAGTGGTTTGAGTTGGTTTCTTGGTTTTGGTTTCTTTTTTGGGTTTTCGGGAGGTTTTTTTGTTGGTGTTTTTTTTGTTTTTTTTTTTTTAATTTAGAAAATTTTTTTTTTCTCCACTTCTTTTGAGTTGGTTTCAAACCCGCAGGAGCCCTGAGGCGTTGCCTGAAATGATGCCCAGCATGACATCATTCAGGGCCTTTTTAGCAACAGGCTTATTTGTTTCAAACAGCAACATGCAGATGTTGTTCTAAGGAGAAGAGATGTTTGCTTTTCCTCCCGCCAGCCAGCCCTGATCCAAAGAGAACAAGCTGATATGCCATCTTTTTCCGGAGCTGTGCACAGGCTGCTTTGGGAATCAAACTGAACCACGAGCATCGCTGTGCTGGCTGGGTGCAAATAGCAGCGTCGTGTTTCGAGAGCCCCGAGACAGGGTTCTGAGAGCATCTTTTGGCAAAAGCATCTGTTTCCAAATAGCCAGATGGGTTTCTCACAGCCCTGAAAAGATCTGCTGGGTCTCAAATATCTAAACCCTTTGCTTTGCAGTGTTTATATTAGAAAGCCACTAACTGAGCTGAAAGAGACGGGGTTTTTTTGGTTTGGGTTTTTTTTTTTTAAGTGTAATGATCCAAAACTGTACATGTTGTTAAACTTTGAATTCGGTAAGTGCTTTGGGAGGTGCCAAAGGTCTTGCTGAGAGCTGCTGAACGGCCGTATTTTACTGCACTGGGGTTGTCCGGTGACCAATTAGGTCTTGAAAATAGTTATTTATAGAACTGGTGCAACTGGAAAGTGGCTGGCTATCTTGCATTGTGGAAATATAGGAAGCTTTTCACTCAGGGAAAAATCCACAGTTGCAGTTTTGGCCTCTGTGATTCACTGTAAATCCTCATCTGAGTGTGGAGATAAACCTTGTGCTTGCTCTGCAGAAAAGGCCGTGCTCAGCGTGGTGTCTGTGCGTGGGGGTTGCTGGCAGACCCTGCAGCCTCCTGGGCTTGGGCCTCAGTTTCCCCCACGTAGCAGGGTGGGTGCCCGTACCTTTTCTGCCAGCCTCAATCTGCACTGGGACAACATGTTGGAGGTGCTCGGGGAGGTGTCGTGAACGTGCAAGGGCAATAGCAAGTGCTGTGTTTATGGTAGAAGAGTTGATCGATCGATCTGCCTTTAAGACTGACAAGATATTTGTGATCCCGCTTTTTTATCAGTTGGGGTGAAGCTGTCCTCTTCTGCTTATTCCTGGACACAACCCAATTTGTCCAGAAATGTTGTTTTGAGGTGCAGTGGGTTCGTGGATGAGCACATCTCGTACTGGGAGATTCATACTGGATTCAAACCAGCTTGGGTGTGTGTTAAACATGACGGCAGGTAGCCCTTTATAACACAGCCTGGAAAGCTGCGGTTGGTGTGTCAGGTCCAAAGTGCTCATGCCTCCGTCTGCTCTTTCTGCGGTCACCTTCGTCACCGTCCACCATGTCTCTCTTCAGCTGGATGACCTCTACCTGATAGCCCTCGTTCACCGCCGGGAGGTCAAGTCGCTTCGGGACCTCACCGCCGAGCACCTCCCGCTGCTGAGGAACATCTTGCAAGAAGGCAAGGTAAGTGCAAGGCGGGTCTGACGCTGCTGTCCTGTCCAGGGAGAGCACGTCCTGCCTGCCGCAAGGTTGCTGCCTGCATTCTCCAGCATCTGTGTGGGGACCAATAACTGAGAGATGATGATATGTCATAAACCGGGGCTGTGCTGCTGTCTCTAGCATCTCTGCCTGGAGACCCTGGTCCCTCCTGCTCTGTCCACACCTTCCCCTGGGGCATTGGAAAGACATGCTGCATTCAAGGTGTTTCAGGGGTGCTCGGTATTTCTCCATTAGCAGTGAGGGGCAGGAGTTGAGCCCTGTCCTCCCCATATTGGTAACTTCCTTCCCAACCCCTTGACCATCTATACTGGCTGATAAGTTTTTTTTTTTTTTTTTTTTCCAGCCCTGTGACGGGGCGTGCTTGGTAGATGGATGTGTGATAGCTTCTCTTTCCTTCACTGTGCTAGAAATTTGGAAAGTTAATTGCACTGGGGAAAGCGGAGATTAATTAAGAGATTAGTCAGGGGATTGCAGTGCGCTGAGCAGTGAACCAAGCCAGCATGCCAGAGTTTGCCGTTGCTGTTTATAGTTTTAATTACACCGGCTGGTAACAGGATCCCCGTAACTTGCCGAGCGAGCCGAAGCGATAAGGGTGGAAGGGAAAACGATACGAGTGGAGAGCGTGTCCCATCATGGAGGGAGAAAAGAGGGGCAGCTGGAGGCATCGCTTCATCCCTGCAGAGGCTGAAACAGACGATAGGGAAGAGTTCTGTCCTTCCCAGCTTCCCCCTCTCCCTTGCTGTGAGGATGGAGGAAGCAGAAATCACTTCTGCCTTTCCCTCTGCCTTTTGTGCCATCCTGGGATGCTCCTTTCCGTCTGTTGCAAGGTCTGTCTGTCCACACACTGCCTGCCCCCAGCTGCCCTCTGCCCTCACAGCGTGTTGCTAGTCCTGACCTATGTTTTAATTTTTTTTTTTTCTCTTTAGGAGGCCATAGCGAAGCGCTTCCGTGTGCCCAGATCCCAGCTGCGAATCTACCTGCATTACCAACCCTCCTACTACCACCTGCACGTGCATTTCACCGCCCTGGGCTATGATGCCCCAGGCAGCTCTGTTGAGAGAGCCCATCTCCTGGCAGACGTGATTGACAACCTGGCAATGGACTCCACGTACTACCAGAAACGGGCTTTGACCTTCGCCCTTCGGGCTGATGAACTTCTGTTTAAGAAATTCCAGGAGGCCGGAAGAGTGTGAGCTGGCAGAGGCGCTTTTGTATCTTTTTATTTTTCATAAATGCCTGTTTTTTGGGTTTTTTAAAAGGTTTTGGTGCTTTTATTTTTTTTAACTCTGATTTTGTACAAATTGGGGCTGGTGGCCCATTGCTATGGAAACCATGTCTTCTGCTCAAGTCAATTAAAACATTAAGATTGAGTAACACCTTTTAGTGTGCTGTTTTCTACCAGGGTCATAGCAGTGGATGAGGCGCCTCTGGGATGCAGCGAGCAGAGGGGTTTGGGCAGGAGGATCTGTGTGCATCCATCTTCTCTACCCAAAAGACAACCCCTGCTACCAAATGTCAGCCCAAACAGGGGAGTAGGCAGCTGGAGGGTTCCGAGAAAACCCACTGCCCTCAGAAAGCTTCACTTATTTCTACAGATTTACCCCTTGGGAGTGGAATTGCAGCTTTCCTGGGGCAGGGAGGGGTTTCTTGCTCCAAATAACTCAAATGACTAACCCGAGTCCTTGCCCCTCCCGGCCAGCCAGCCGCTGTGGGCTCTGTGGAGGCAAACACAACTATGCGTGCTGCCTGATTCCCCAGCCTGAGAGCTGTCACCTCTACCCTGCTAATTAGTCATATATCTGGCTTAAATGAGCTCATGTAAAAGGGCAGCCACTCCCTGACACGGGCTTCTCGAGGTTTTTGCAAGGATTCCTCAGTGTGCTCATTAAAAAACCCATAAATAATACTGCTCTTCCTTCTGCCAAGGAGGTGGCAGGGCAGTAAATGCCTTCCTGCAGCTGGAGGGTCCTGCAGAGGAGCCTCCCAAGACCCTGGATGACTTTGCTGCCACTTTCCAGCTCTGGTGAGTTTTTTCCTCCTCTTTCAGTGAGATGCCAACTTCTTCCTCACTGCTTGACTCTGTTTCAATGGTCCTCACACCATGACCTGGAGAGAGCTTGCCTGTTGCAGTGGGAAAAATAGATTTCTGCGTGTAGAGAGCCTTGGTCTGCCGACCCAGCCATCAATTCCCCTGCATCTTCTTCGCTGGACACCAACCTCTGAAAACTTCATGAGTTCTTGCTGCCAAAAGGGCTCTGGTTTCCGGCCAGCTGGTAACCAGGGATGTAATTGCAGGAATCATCTTGCTGGCCACCCCAGTTATTTACTTCTTTCAACACACTGGGCTCTAAGGGTTTTTTTGCTGATGGGCGGAGGGGAAACAGAAGTAATTTGTTGTTTGGAGGGCTGCTCGGCATGCCACAGCACTGCTCTGTGATGGAGCAGTCCAGAGCCGGCTGGATTGCAAGTAGCAGCATCAAGAGATGCCCGGGGCTTGCTTTGGCTCATCCGATCTATTAAATATTCAGGTCAGGCACCTTTTAGCAGCAAGGAGAGGCAGAGCATCTGGATGCAGCCACTTACTTCTCTGCAAAAATGCAATACATGGTCAGAAAGCTGGGATAATCTGCTAGAGGAGTCTTTCCCTCTTGTTTCAGATCTACCCATCTCCCAAGCAGAGCACATCTGGGGACAGAGTTGATTTAGGAGCTGGGGAGCTGCTGTAGGAGTGGATCTGGAGATGATCAGTGTGGTCAGCTGTCCCCTGGCTCTCTGCATCCCTAGATTTTAAGTTGCTAAGGGAAAGGGATGAATTTTTTTCGGTACTGGAGCATTTTCTGTGCCAAGAAGCTTGGTCTCCCTGGGTGAAAGAACATCACAGTTCTATGTACCCACCCAGGCCAGCCCAGGAATGGAGATGGTTAAACAACAGATGGGACCATCCTGTCACCCAGGAAGCTTCCCTGTTCTTCAGGTATTAAAAAAACCAAACCCCCAAACCTGTCTTGAAAACAGGCCTTTTTGAGGGCTGTGGCAGACGACCAAGCAGCACATCTTCTGCAGACCATCTGTCTGCTCCGGCTGGAGGAATAGTTTCTCCTGGGAGACTAGAAAGCGCGCTGCCTGGCCATCACCCATCTCTTGTGGGAGCAGGGCGGATACGTGGAGCCCAGGACGAGGGCTGTCCCTGCCTGTCCCAAGAGAAAGGGACAAGGGGATGCATTTTGATGGATCTATGGCTGGAGCCTTCAAAGGATTTATTGAGGTCCTGGGGCTGGCTTTGCAAAGCCAGACAGCGTTTCTAGGCTATGGGTTGAGGAAGGGTGAGCCCGAGGTGGTCGGCAGGACAAAGCCAGCTTGTGCTGGGCATGAATCACCCCATTCTTGTCCCTCTTGAGCAGATGCTGCAAGCCTGGCTGAGGGCATCCCCGCTCCTCCTTTATTAATAGATGGTACTCGCCTGGTTCTTGCTTCGTCCTCATCGCCCTTTTGGGAGTGTTTTGGCTGTGGCATGACGGTGCGAGGCCACCCTGGGGTGGCAAAACCTCTGGCCGTGAACTTGTGGGGCAAGAACACGGTCCCGTTCCTCGCTTCTGCAGACGGGGCATTTTCTAAACCATTTTATTGATGTGATTTCCAAATAGCTTTGGACTGGGTGATGGCAGAGCTCGTTACAAATTCAATTCTCAAACAGCCAGGATTCCCCCCCTCCTTTTCTTCTCCAAATTACTCGGCGCTCATCATGCTGAATTAATCTAACTGGCAATTTATCCTTTGTAAATTAAATATTAGGGCAGGGTGTAGTCATTAGCAATGACTAACTACCCAGTGAAAGCTTGTGGCATTCTGCTAAGGCAGCAAATACGTTTCCAAAGCGTGGTATTTTCTGGTGGGTTTTAAAACTGTGTCGTCTACTGGAGCAGTGGTGGCCAGTGGAAGTTCTTTGCTGGTCTTCGGGTCCACCTGAGGGGTCCCTTGGGAGATGGGTTACCCAAGGAGAAGGGAGTAGGCAAGGCAGGCACGCCGTACCTGCCCCGTGGATGCATGACCGGTGCGCTTAGATGTCCTGAGGTTCCTACGGGGTGGACACAACTGGTGTTCAGGATCACCGTCGTTTCCCCAAACCTTGGTTAAGCTCAAGCCACAGCACTGAGACCTCTCGGCGTGGAGATCCGGGCAAGGCAGCTCACGCGGGAGATGAGCTGGAGCAGCTCCCCAGTGCTGGGTTTGCATCTCTGCAAGGGCTTTTATTCTGCTCTTGGTCCTGTTGATGCTGCCACAGGCCGTGGCCATGGGGGGATGCTCGAGGATGGAGGCCATCACCCTAAAATGAGCCCATCCCACCATCACCAGCAGGAGGGAGCTGGGGACTGAGAAGATGCTGGGAAGCAAAGCTTTGCAGCCTCTTTTAATATTCTGTCTTGGGGGCAATAGACATTTGGGATGCATTATTATTGCTAGAGTTTTATTGAACACCGTTTATTGTTTTCAGATGCAATAAACCTAGCAGGGGAACCCAAGAGACCAAAGGGTCTAAATATCCTTCAAGCAAATCCCAGCTCCCCCCTGCTGATCTGTGACCCCAATAATTACCCCAGGATTGTCTACAAGCTGGTGGCAATTAAAGCCTAATTACAGCAGGCTTGCCTGTCACCACGGGTAAAACTCTACCCTGTTACCTTGCATCTTGCCAGCAAGAAAACCCCATCTTACATAGGTTGAGGGATGAAGTGAGGGTCCTCTTCAAATAGCGATGCGGTTGCTCAATTAGCCTTGGCAATACTGGAGCCATCAGCTCAACAGGTATTTTATCAGTTAATATTGTTGGTGCTGGACATGTTGGTCTTCAAATGGGGCTGGTGCCCTCCAGGTTCCTGCTAGCTCTTGCTTTCCAGCCTGGTAAAGGGGACTAAACGTTGCTGCCTTCAGCAACAAGCTGCCAGCTACCAGAGGCAATATTTCACATTAATTCCCATGTAAAAATCAGCATTAATATTGCTAATTATCTTGGGGATTGGAAAAACCCCACCCTGGTGCAAGAGGGATGGATTTTGGACTATAGAAATAAAAGCCTGGGGGGGG